>VWZX01004666.1:7015967-7297870 GCA_013399015.1 Galbula dea
TTATATAGATACAGAAGATAGAGTGGACTTTCAGTTGTTTGATACCACATGAACTCATTGGTCAGATACTGTCTGCCTTATATGCTCTGATCCATGTTCATGCATTGTGATGGTTTGGACCTGTCTCCCTGCCAAATGTCCAAACTGACAGTGAAAGCCTTCCCCCCCCTTTCCCTCTCAGAGTTTTAGAGAAACTAAAGAGCCCAAAACAACCCAAATTATATCAAAAGTATATATATTTACATATATAGCAGTTATATACAATTAAAATACTATGTACACAGTAGAGGGAACCCCCCAAGGGAAAGGGAAAAGGGAAAAAAAGGGGGGAAAAGGGAAGCTAAAACTGGTATGTACACTCGAAACCCAGGATAGAACTAATAAAAACAGACTCTTACAACTCTCCTTAAGATAGCAGAGTCGCACTGACCAACACCAGCAACCGCTGCCTCTCAAGGCCTACAAGGCCTGCAAGGTTTGACTCCTCCTCACAGGTGAGACCAATAGCAGAGAACCTGCGTCTTCAGATCCACCGGAAGGGAAGAGAGAGCGAAGGCGTCTCTCCCTCCTTATTTATACCCCCAGTTACGTAAAAATCGTATGGAATACTGGGAACATGACCACTTCCCTGGTTACAAACTGGTTACCAGGAAAAGGCCTGGGCCAAACCATTACGGCATTTCCCTGGATATCCATGTGTACTCTGAGTCCTAGTGTTCACAACAGGTTATATTTTCCTCAGTGGCATATGACTTTTGTTTCTTTATGTTATTTGGACATAATTCCTATGCATGATGTCTTATAATTAATTAGTTATTTGTGTATTTGTTATTTGTAGTAGAAATGATGGATAATTACAATATTTACGGTGATGTTGTGACAGATAATAGGGGCCACCATGGTGCTATGCTGAAGCAATGCAAACACCTGCTTCCTTCTAATTACAAAAAAACCAATGAGTTATTTTAGTTTTTAATCTTTGTTTTCAATGCTCCGGCCTGGGATCAATATATTATAGTAAATACTTCTAAAACAAGTGAAAGCATCTCCAAGAAGATGGAGGGATCTTTTCTCTTTGCTATGAATTAAAAAGAATTGGAAGAAATTCAGGATTAATAGACAAAACATTGTTTGGAGAAAATTTCCAGAACTGCTAACAGTCGACTCAAACTGCCAGTAAGGTAAGTAGGGAGCAAACACAAAAACCAGTCTAGGGCATACTGGTGTCTAACTCTTGCAGCAATTAAAAATAGAGTTAATTGCTGAGAATCAGAGGTCAGCAAAGGATCCAGTATAAGTATAACTGTGTTCCTTCACCTTGTCAGATAGTTTTGTCTTTGCCAATTATGAATTGAGGCAGGGGAAATTACTAGGGAAGAGAAGAAAGCCATATCAAGGCTGTGGTGGGATGGCTAGGATAGAGAATTCTGGTGCTCTGTGCTGACTGATGTGAGGAGGTGGACAAAGCGAAGGTGTCAGAAGGAAGCACAGTATTTATTTTGAATTGAAAAATGACTCTTCTTGGACCTGGCTACTGCAGCATTATTCAAATATCTTTTGCTTACTTAGAAGTGAAGGAGCAGTCTATTTCTCATACACAAATTCCTGTACATATAAACTCAAGAGGAATAAGAATTAAATGATCTCTCTTCCTTTAGGTCTCTGACAAACAGTATGTCTTAACACAATGACTTGTATCTGATGTCCACCTAAAAATAGTGAATAGTGAATCATTTCAGAAAGGACATTCAGCTGCAGGGTACCATTCTTCTCTTTTTATATACTTGTCCTGAGGATTAGAGCAGGAGAAAAAAGCCCAGTAGTTTTAAATAATTTGGAAAAAAAAAAAGATGCTATTAATTTATTAGTAAAATACAGTTTCTGTTGCTGACAGATTTTTTTCTATTACATGTTGGGAAGCAAATTCCTATATCTTTGCACAATATTGATTTAAGATCATTTATGCAGGAGGAAAACTTTAAAACAGCAGAGTTTCAAGAAGGATTCAAAGGACTCATAGTAAAGAAACTAGGGTTATTTACTGCATTCTATGCTTTATTACTGGCTTGAGAGATGGAAGATAGGATTTATTATAGCTGGGGATACCTCCATTCTTTCAGTGAATTAAAACAACAAAGTTCAGAGGAACTATCTGGGTATAGATTCATTTAGGCTTCCTGGTACTTCAGACTATATTAATGAATTCTGTGTTATACAGCCTTGCATACATGCTTTAAATGGCTGTAAGAAAACACTTTTTTTATATGATTCACTGACTGAAAATTCATCTCATGGAAATAGTCTATTTAATATAGCCATTAGGATAAACCAATTTAACACATCAAAACCTATTGAGCAATAAGATCAAACCAATTATTGTCATTAATGAGTAAGGATTAGACTAAGAGGTGAGGAAATGCTTTTCACCTCCTTATCACAAAGCCCTTTGCAAGTTGGTGTCCTTAGTCCACAGAAAGAGAGAGAGACTGATGTGCTGAAGGTCAGTAATAGTAAATGGGAAATAAGATATGATTCTACTGAGGCACAGTCCTACGTCCCGGGCAGAAATAGCACAATTACACCGAGATGGATGACATTTTCTGGAAACATTACCAAAATTAATGTCATGTAGTGCTGCTGAAAAAACATTTTAACTTAATGAAAAATTCCATTTTGAATTCTTTTATTTTTTTTACAATCAATAATATTTTGTTTCCAATTACTGTAAAATTAGTCTTCAGCATTGCTCAGAATATCCAGCAGTGAAGAAATGTTCTTTGATTTATTTCAGAATAGTTCCAAAATGTCATGGGTTGGCATGGGAAACTCAGATGGTTTTAATTTTGAAAACTGAGAAATAGATTTTGAACAGGAAAGCTCTCTTGTTTGATGCGCATCCTCAGGAAGGAGGATAATAGTGTTCCCCAGTTCTCTGCTGTTCTGTCATTTATAGAAAAAGATGGAGGGGAAAGTGGTTTCCAGACATCTGTGCAGAGCCTTAGGAAGATCTTGAAGAAATTCAAAAGAAAACCAGTGACGCCCTGAACTCTTGCACCTTCATCAGCTGTTAAATCCTATCAAACCTCTCAGAGCAAATCTGATAGTTTGTACTTTTCTTATCCTTTTTTAAAATTGACAGAAGAGGAACTGGAAACACAACTTATCAAAATATCTCAAATTAATACAATAGAGTGAAGAAATGGTAACTGCAAAGATGTCTCTTTTAAAATTTGTGGTGTGGGGGTTTTTCTGTTGTTTTGTTTTGGTCTGTTGCTTTTTGGTTGGTTGGTGGTTGTCTCTTTTTTTTTTACCCAGCAAAACACGCTATGACCTACTTACGTGTCATGCTCAGCAGGAAACGTGGTAGGATTTCTACATAAGCGTGGAGGAGAGCACTAAACTTTCATCTTTGGTTGTAGTTGGCATAATGGTCCACATGGGATATGAAGCAAAAACTTCCTTGGAGGACAGACTATATATTGCAACATCTAGCAGTGCTGAAGTCAAGAGTCAACCACTGTGGAACGCAGGGCACAGGAAAAGCTCTCCCCTACTCTGATATGGTATTCTTCCAAAAGAACCCTGTTGAGAAAGGAATGGCTTTTTTTATCCATGACTACTTAATTCGAACAAGGTATGTGAAATTTCTTCCATAAATTTGAGTGAGAATTGCTGTTTACAACTGCATTTGAATCCATGCGAGCTTTTAATGGAAAACTTAAAATAATCTCACTTATGAACCACAGAGAATGGACAAGCATGGATCACTTCTGCTGTCTTGGTGTTTTCTTTACATCCTCTGTTCAGTAACTGGGTCCAATGGGTAGCATGATATTTTTCAGTGAGTTAACTGTTCCCTGTGCTTCACAAGGAGCAGCTGTCTATGAGTACAGATTGCTCTACAGGTAAGGCCAAAGACTGCCTACAGGTTCCATCTTTCTTTCTTTGTGTGAAATTCTTTAGGAGTACGGTCTGAAAAATAAACCAGTATAGTACTGGGATTGCCTATTATACTGCTGAAGGGTTTGGAATACTCCCTGCAATGGAAACAGGGGAGTGTTGTTCATATGTTGTGTTCAGGAGCTGATAGCAGCATGTGGTAAAAGTTGTAAGGGACCAAGAGAAAACAAACATATTGCCATGAACTCTGACCGTAGTATCCTGATGGAATGGGTTTGATCTGTATTTGCTGTGAGGACATGCTCCCTTTTGGGTGGTAATATGAACAGAATTGATCTTTTGAAACAGCATGTATTATTTTCTGGCTTTCTAACATATGAATGTCTGGTGAACTCATAAGCCAGTGCAATCTCTTCTGTTACTAGAGTAGGAAATTCCCTTTTAATGTGAAAATGTGTTTAGAAACCTGCTTGAAGTGCATAATTAGAAGGGGTGGCATTGTAGTATCAGATGATCATTTCTTTACATCCTTGGTCCAGGGAAGGCCCTTTGGGTTTTCTTCAGTATTCTGTTTTTTTCATTCTAAAGGGTTCTAGAGTCATGTCAAAGTTGTAATGCATGACTGTAACTTGCTATATTTAAGTAGGTTTAAGGACTTCTTTATATTCACTGGGCAAATTGTTGCCATAACTTGAGATGTTACTGTTCCTCAGTCTAAGTGAGCAAGCAGAGAATATGTCTGGGCTCTGGACTACGATAAGGTGTCCAAGTTCAAATCCAAGTTAATCAGGAGTTTCAGCTAATAAGGTGTGTGTAGAAGTGAAGGGAGAGAGGGATTTCACAGAATCACAGAATTGCCAGAGTTGGAACTGAAATCAGGGTTGTAAGAAGGGATCTTTCCAGAATATTAATTTATCTTAAAGAACATTTCAAGTGGATTCATCTATTATGTTTTCCCAACTTCCTAGTTCTTATTTAATGGTTTATTTTGTGGTTTGATGTTCATTCTACTCTGAATGACTTTTTACCCAAAAGTGCCAGTCCAACAACGATTATATAACTGCTCTTAGGCTTAGGCTGGTACTTCAGAAAAGCACAGAAAAATAATGAGAAGAGGTCAAGAAACATTCATATTTATTGCCTTTCAGTGACTGTAGTCTACATCTGAAATAAGTTGGGCTGTTTTCTTTGACCTGTGCTTCAATGTGAGTTCCTAAAATCAATGTATCTTTTTTTTCCCCACTCTTTCTCAGACTTCGGTGGTGTGATTCTAACAGATGGTGAGATTTGGTCTTGCAAGAAGGTGGCATCGGTCTTGTTTATAATCCCATTCCCTCATACTGTTGCAAAGCCAAAAGCATTTGCAGGAAGAGGTGCTGGTTAAGGGGATGCATGCCCTTGGGAAAAGGCTATTTCTCAGGAAACAGAAAAAATGAGGATGTTGGAGTTACAACTCTTGTCCTCTTGTTTGACCAACCTAATAGAGAGGTAAAAGAACTGTGTTTAACAGACTTACCTCTGAGAGATAGTTGTAACACTCTATTCACTGGTGCAGCCATAGTGGTTTCCAAGGTACAAGTCAGATAATAGAGAAGAAGATGGTTCAGTCAGTTGGTGCAGTGCTATCTCCAGTCTTTCATCTTTTTCACCACAGTGTCCTCTTGCCTCGTACTGCACTGTACTGTAGAAGGAAACTGATCAGATGCACTTAGTCTTGCTAGGGATCCAAAGTTTGAAAATACTTTGCGACAGTAAACATCCGTCATCCATCACAGTGCTCAGGAAACTGTGCATATAGTTGTGAAGAAAAGAAAATTTTGAAGGCTAAATCCAACATTCATACATCTCAAGTGTTTTGCCCTTTGCTTCCCTTGCCTTGGTAATCAGATTCTGTGTCAGGATCAGTTTCTGAACACTAAATCTCAGTGACCTTCTAATGAGCTAGGAAACTACTTTGACACAAAAGAGCAAAAGTAGCTTGCTAAGAAATAAATGTGAAAGTAAAGTTCTTCTCTCTTTCATCTTATATTCTCATTTCAAGCTTTTTTTGTTCCAGAAAAGCTGCATTTCTATAGAAAAATCCAATTTTCAGCCTGTCTCTGTAATCAGAACTTCCACAATACAATTTAATTTCCCAGTTACTACCTGTTCTGTTCTTTTCTTTTAGTTCACATCTAAGTCTTCAATAGATTTTTTTTTTTTAAATAAGTAAAAATTCTCACTGGCAATTCTTGAAAAAATGTTACTCTTATACTGGCAAGTGAAGTTATCCGTAACTATTTGCTTTAGAGCTCAATATTTCATGCTGGTAACCATTTTAATGTTTTCTGCTTTGAGACTTACAGATGTTGCCCTGTAAAAAAAGTGCATTTTACAGTATTGTTCTTTGTTGTACTTGTCAGTAGAAGTGCCAAATCTGATGTGCATTTTCCTTACCATTCCCTTGTAAACTCTGAATTTTCAGTTTAGCCCTTGAATTGTTGCACATGCCCTAGTGCTTAGCCAGAAGTGAGAGGTACTTTGTTTGTCCTGGTGCTTTCAATTCCAGCTGAGTTCAAACTGTTCCTGATGTACTTTTAAAATATTTTGCAGTTTGATTACAACAAATTAAAAAACCCCTAACATTTAATGAACTCAGTTAGTGTGAGTAGCCCGTTCCCTCCTATATGCAGAAAGAGAAAATGTAGAACACTCAAGCAGCTATTTTAAAATGCTGAAGGTTTGGAATTCATGTAATAATAAAGCCTGTGCTATCACATGTGCCTTGAAAGGCTCACCTGACAATTTTAAGTAACTCTTGAGTAATTCTTCAACACAATATTTGTTTAACCATTATTTCTTTCTCTTCACTTCAAAATCTTGTTTCTAGCAGTATCATTCAATAATTCTGTTGAAGTTGCTGTGGAAATCTCTCATGTTCTGCTTCTGCAGTTTTTAATTTTACCTGCTGATTTTGTTTTTTTTTTCCAGAGAATTGCAGAGTAATTTGGCTAGAAGGAGACTTCAGGAAGTCAGTTGATCCAGTCTAAGCAGGTCTAGCTTTAGATCAGGTTATTCAGGGCTTTCCACAGTAAAATTCTGATTATCTTCTAGGATGGAAATTTTAACATCATTGGTAAAATGTTGTTTGATTTCTGTGGTGCAGGATTTTGTCTTAATGTATTTTAGCCTAAACACTTTAATACTCAACATTCAGATGGTCAACAAAGTTAGGATTTCTCTGATGAATCTGTAGCTTGGGACAGCCCTCAGAAAAGAGTTGTATTTTCATAGCTATGTAGCTCCAAATGGCATGATGAGAAAGTAGTACTTGGGGGTCAAATAAAAGATGTTTTCCTTTAGAGGAACAATCAGCACTGAATCAGTCCATTACTAATAAATAGTTCACCAGTATTGCTGCTGTGTAGTCCACTAATACTGAATTATTGTGACAACTAGCTTTGGAGTACTTCTCAATGCAACCGTACATTCTATTTCATGTTTGAACTTCGGTAACTTCAGTTTTGATGGGATCTCTTTATAGTTTTGATTCAGTGAAAAAAGCATCCTGATATCTCTGGCTTTTTCACTGACAGAAATTAACATCATAAATAAGGTAAAATGAATTGAAAATATGTGAAGTGTGGGTGTCAGGAGGATGGGGTCAGACTCTTCTCAGTGAAGCCCAGTGACAAGACAAGGGGCAATGGTTGTAAGCTGAAGCATAGGAGGTTCCGTGTGACTACAAGAAATAATTTTTTCCCAGTTCAGGTGCCGGAGCACTGGAACAGACTGCCCAGAGAGGTTGGGGTGTCTCCTTCTATGGAGATATTCAAGACCCATCTGGACGTGCTTCTGTGTGACCTGGTCTAGGGAATTCTGCTATGGCAGGGGGTTGGACTAGATGATCTTTCGAGGTCCCTTCCAAGTCCTAACGTTCTGTGATTCTGTGAATAGTAGGACACTGTGATACTTTAAGAGTTAAACCCACTAGAATGTAATTTTTTTCTTTCTTTCTTATTTTCTTTATGTATAACATATACTGGTTGTGGATGTCTGTAAATATTACAGTGCAATTATTTTATCTCCTGAAAAAAAGAATCTAGCCCAGCTGAATAGTCTGTTCAGATCCTATTTCTGCTGGCTAAATTTACACATCTAAAATCGTTTTAACACACATTTCAGCTATATAAGTAGTAGTATATATGGAAGCTGCATCTCTATCTTTTCAAACTCACAGGATCTATATGACAAAAAAAAGATGATGTGAGTCTCAAAGCTAAAACATACATTTTCTAATATCTATATTGGTTTACATGCTCTTTTTAGCAGTGGGCAGTGTTCTGTGGAAACAATCTTCTTTCTCCACACTTTTCCTCCTGGGAGAGTTTTACATAATCAGGGTGCAGTGAGGCATGGGACCAAGTATCTAATATCAGGAAATTCATTCAATTTTATTGTGACCTGTATTGTGGGAAATGTGTAGTCGTATTCCTGTCCTAATTTCTCTTTCATGCTGGCTTACTCCCAAACAACATTTAGGAAGAGCAGATTCATCTGGAAATGTACTTTTTTTGTTCTCGTTTTTGCCAATTTTTCAATTAAAAATGTTCAAGCAAGCCAAGAAACCTGCATCTCCTCTCCTTCCCCCCCTGTTTATTTTAATTAAGTTTTTGTTTTTTGGAATATTTTTGTACTTACATAGCCTTACTTTATGTGTACACATATAAATGTTTGAGAATATTTTCCATGGAAAGACTTGATAGGAATAGTCCATAATTTATAGAGAGCAGAGAGAGATGCTAAAGTTCCTCTAAAGCAGACAGCAATGTAGTTTATGAATGAATTAGATTCCAGTCCTAAAGAGCAAAGCAGGCCCTTAACTGTGGGATTTTTCCACTCTGCATGAATAAATTACAATGTGGATTAATCTCTTTCTTTTAGGAAAAGGGATTTGACATCAATAAATGTCAAAACCTTAAAACCCACAGTGAATTACATTCTTGTCACTGGGTATCTATGCTTTTTAATTTTCTCCTTTTCCCTCTATAATTTGTTTGGCCCTTCTGAGGAAAATGGTAAACTTTTTGAGGTAGTTCAGTTTCACAGTATTGAGAGCACTGCTCTAAACCTAAAGCATGTAATAACAACCTCAGTAACAACCTGGGACCGGTGACTTTCCCTGTTAAATGAAAAAAGAAAAATGGGATTTTTCGCACACAAAAGAAAGCTGCGAAAGTTAGACCTTGCCTGGTAAAAGACTCAGTTTGATCACTGAAAAACTATTCAGGTATTCTGTGATCATTTACTTGTTCATTTTCAAGGGAGAATTAAGTCATATGAACCATTGTGCTTCCTGTAGGAACCAGAGCGTTTCCAAAGACGACCTTAGTACAAATGTCACCTACGGCCCGTCTTCAAACATTTAAATGACAAAAAAGAAAATAGAAACCATAAGCTCCCCTGTCATCTTGAAAATGTTTGGGGTTGAGATGTGCTCATGAAGCACTTCTCTGCGCCTTGAGGAGAAAGGATGAACAGGCTCTTTGTAAAGAAAAGTAATAGAATTTATTATAGTGCTAAAATGTATACTGAGCAGGGAGGAGGGATGATTTCCCCCCACGTGTGATAGGCGACACCAAGGAACTCACCACAAAAAGGTACAACTAGGAAAATGAAGATAAAGAGGAAAAACATCTTGCTGGAACTGGCATTGTAACTCACTGCTCAGTGCACAAAGGAAGAGTAATGACTAAAACACTCCATGCAAGTAAAGAATTGCTGCTGTACTTGATTGCCCTTCCAGAAGGTAGCTTACATGAGTGGTTAGGGTGAAAGCAAGCACCTTCATCAAACTTTTATCTTGCTGTTATATGCAGAAATAATTCAGAAAGAGAATAAAATTAAAACCATCCACCCAGAATTAGACAAAGTTTCATTTTAAGCCCTGTGGCTTTATGCTATAAATTAAACGGTTGAATTGCCCACATGGCCAGAAAACAGAGATATTCTGCAAAACAGGTTGCAACCCCTTATGCAGTTTCAGTGCCAGGTGGTAAAAGTGGTGTTGACACTGGAAGCAAGATGCCAGCTATATTGCTCTGGTATCCAAAATCAGTCTGGGTAAATGTGTAGGCCACACAGAGCAGTTTAAAGGCTTAAGACCTCTGTGTTTACATAGTTTTATACAGTTGCCTCTTGTTCTAAGTAACAGATAGTTGAATGAGTGAGTCTCTTGTCCACAGGTCCTGTGAGCTCTCAGTTTGTTAATGCCATAAAAACTCTACTTCTGTTCTGAAGATGTCTGTTTTCTGTCACTAGAAAATTCATAAATCCTTGAGCAGGTGGGGAGGAAGTGGGTCCAAAGGCTGCAGTCTAGTTAGACTACTCTTTATAAAAAAGCTTGCTATTAGGTAGTTTATGACATTCAGGAAGAAAGCTATGGAATTAGCATTTAGTAATATAAATAAAAGTATTGAGAAAAGACTTTGAGAACTTACAACATTCTGAAATTCTTCATTCCATAAGATATCTGGAAAGTACATGTTTTTGAAAGCAGTGATTAAATAGATGTAAAGATGATCCTTCTTGGGCAGCTGTTATGCTGTGAGGAACTTACAGCATATACTTGAAAAATGAGCCAGGAGCAGAGGCATCTGTTTCTCCAAATATTGACCTCAAAATGTTTATCTTTAAAACTCTGGTCTCTTACTGTAAGGAAGTCAGAACTGGAAATAGCAATATGTGTTTCAAGCCATGGGATCTCCAAACCACCTTTTTGGAGTAATTAAACTGTATTTCTGAACAAGCTAGAAACTTCCTTTCTAAAGAAACCTCACAGTAAATTGTGGTGCATTTTACTGTTAGTATTGGTTCCCAGGAAGGTAAAACATGCCAATACATGGATTTCCACTAAGCTTTTATAATACAAGTAATAAGATTGTATCCCCTTCTCCCCCTCTTTTTTTTTTTTTTAATAAGTGTGCTATGACTCTGTCTTGTTCAAGTTCAGTTTCTTTCAGTCTTCTTGACTGAAAGAATTTATTAGACAGAATAAAAAACAGTCCAAAAGGGAACTTTGTGTTTGGCAAGAAAAATCTTTTTTCCATTAATCTTTGACTCCTGTCAACAGTTTGTTTTCAGTCTTCAGAGATGAGCAAATAGTGCCCTTTTATATAGGTAAGTCTCAGGGACCTCACTCAATCACATCAAACATACGTAAAACTAGAAATGAATTTCAAGAACACGGCCTCAGCCATATCAATTCAGAGCATCCAAAAATTAGCCCTGACCCCACTTTTGTCATGTTTTCTTCACTGTTGAAATTGGGCTGGTTCACCTTATCACTTCTTAATACTGGCAATCTAAATTGCATGGTGATATGCAGGGATACTTTGATTCCCTCAAGCATGATGAAGAAATGCTTAGCATGCCCTGGAGACCTGATGCGATAAACACATCTGATGAGTATTGCTCTGAGCTCTACAGTGTTTTACTCTCACCCTTTCTGAACTGCTTTGCAAACAGGTTGCCCAAGAGGGCTGGTAAATCACCATTTGCAAAAAAAAGGTGCCTTTTACCTATGGTGATCTGAGGGGAGGCTAAACAGGTTAATGTGTGAACCCTGAGTGTTAGTCTGGGAAGAGAATAAGGACATTTATTGCCATTTAGGAAGAATTCCTAAGTTCCCTGCCTCCCATATTTGATCTACATTAAAGAACAATTTCAATCTCAAATGTGTTTCAGGGATCTATTGAAATGGTGTGCCAGGAATGAAAGACAAACATCTTCAGTATATAAATGAAAATTATTTTTTTCCCCTATAAGTGCCAGCCTAGCAAATTAATTTTTGGCACTTGAAATCAAACCATGTTCTTTACTTCTATTTCATTACCAGCAATAAGTGGTCAGCAGGTCAAATTATGCTCCCAGGAAAATGCATAATCTATTCTGATGGCTTGGTAGCATCAAAGCAGGAACAAAACTGATCTGTCACCAGGCAGCATCTCTGTTTGCAGTGAAGAATAATCAGTTCATTGGAGCAGCAAAAGGCTGATGCTCAGTGAAATAGAAAATGGTGTTAGGGCTGCAGTGAAGTTGTATGGCTACGTTTTTAAATAACTGCTAAGTATAGATGGTGTAGGAATATTGAAAAAAAGAAGCTATTATTCATAGAGAGATGCAGATACCTCCAAGGTTTTAATTTTGACTTTCACATGCCATAAGCTCACACTTGGTGCAGACTTTTTCACACTATCATTGCTAGTGTGCAATAGTCAAGGGCTCCTGACTGGCAGCCCCAATGAATGGCTGTCTGAAAAGGACATTTCTGTTTGGGCGAGGAGAACATTTGTGCCGGAGGGTGCTCTGTGTGCTCTAGACCCATCTCTTTCTGCCATGGCATGTTTTCTCCTGTCCTCCCCTGAGCACCATTTTTCTGTGTCTTGGTGGAGCAAATTGTTTAACAAACATCTAAAATCATCTCCAATTTCATTCAAAAGTCTCAAATGTGAGTCTAAGTTACGGCAATAGTGCCTAAGCTTTGTTTACTTGTGCAACAGGTGCTGAGGAGGCTCTCATGGCCCCCATACAGGGAGAATGTAGATCATGTAACTGCTACTGTCATCTGCTTTCCACACCTGTGCCAAGTGCAGGGGCAGGGTAACTGAGGTGCCACTCATTGATTTGTTCACAGCAGAAGGCTTTCTATGCTGGATGTTGCAAGAATGAATGCAACTGTTCATTTCCATGGACACAAACCACAAAGGACCATGATACAATCCTGTGTGAGGATGTGTGTGTGTGTATATATATACACACACACATGTATGTGAGTATTAAGAAGGAGAATTCCCTGAACGATTTCATAAGACTTGGCCTTAAAGACCTTCATAAAGAAATATGTTTTCAAACTGGCCAATTGGACAAGTAAAATGATGAAGATGTGGATTTTTAAAAGGCCAACTATAATTCTAACACATTTCAGTGTTTATGATCTTTTTCTCAGGAAAACACAATAGTCATAGCAGAACAAGGCAATAGAAATTGATGTTATACAGTATTTTGACATACTCAACTTCACTGAAGATTCAGTCAAGCAACTCAATGTTCAATCTGCTTTTCATCAACTTATGCTAGTTTTTGGTTATGTACCTCTATTAATTTTAGAGTTACTACTCTTATTTTGTACTATTACAAAAGTAAGGAGAGATATGGTATTAAGAATAATAGATGACTTAAAGTGTATTCATTTAATGTTGATCAGGGATGAGACGTTTTTGTGCTGTGCCCTGGTTTCTCCCTGTTGACTGTACTCTGGTGCAGGGCATGTATTCAGGACATACTTCACCCTCTTTCCTCTCTGATTTTTCCTGTATGGTGATTCTCTGTTGGTGTAGAGAGATTCTCTGTTGAAATATTGTCTTCTGTCAGTAGAAGACCTGTGATGAAAACATTGTCATTAAGGAAGATAATCTGCAAAATATCGATGTGTGCATTATGAAACAATGTCTTGTATCATTCAAGTCATCATGAAAAGGAATTAGTTTCAGTAGCTTCAAGGAAATGTTAGCTCTAACTGCCAATATTAGACAGTAATTTTGGATAACTCATGGTTTTATTTCAGCAGTAGAAGAAAGCTGCAGGACATGGGATGCTGAAAACTGCTAGCAATGGCAGAGGCTGTCCTAAAGATTTCTGATTTTTATTTTTCTAAATCAAAGTTTATGGGAATGGAATTTAATTTATGGTTGAAACTCATGTCTTAGGTTGAAAATAATGTAATAGGTTTCCTAAACAAGTTTTTCTTTAAGGTCATCCCACTTTCCCGTTGAAAACTGAATAACATCTTGGATTAAACTGAAATTTGAAAGTATCTTTTTATTTTAAAGAAGAATAATGGATTTTAAAGAAAAACCAATGGAAAACAAGAAGAGGTGTTTATTTCCTATTACAGGTACCTTTACGAATACTAGTGTCAAAAAAAGCCTGAAGTTATTTAATTGCATTTCTTCTTTCTAAATGGATGTAAAAGTTGTTTGGCATCAGTTTTCATTTTTACCCAATGTTACACTTTCCTGTGGCCTTCTTTGGTTTATTGTCCAATTTGTACACTATAGTTTAGAGAGAGACAGAATCACACATGGTAATTTTGGTTAAGTACTTTTATACAAAATTATCTCCCCACCCTTATTGCTTAATTTTGCATGCAAGGACTGAGCTCATTTATTTTGCCTCTTAGCAGATGTCTGGGAAAGAGTGAAGAGCAGAAAAGCCAAAGTTATGTCTTTAACACACCTGCAGCTACACAGCAGAGGCAGTGCAATGACATCAATTGGTCTGGCTATATTTGATGGAGACTAATTGTGCATAAGAGCAGCAGGGACGTGTGCAGCAGGCAGATTTTTATTTTTTTTTTCAGTAACATCCAGGCTCCTTTTCTGCATTATGGAGACTGCAATGTTGCTCCATTGCCAATAAAAGAAAATCAAGAGTTTATCAACGGTTTGAAAAGTGGAAAGCTCTCTTCTTAGGAGATTTTGCACTTTATAAATCCATGGCCATCCTCTGCTTGGTGCTGTGGAAGCCTGCTACTGATGTGTGTGTTAACTAATTATGCTAAGAGAAATAAGCAGCCTTTGGCTTTGAATTCAGTACCAGAAGAGTTCAGCAGGTCCAGCAGCAGCAATAGTGCTGAGAGAGAACTGAAGGAGAAGATACTTCCTCCCTTCTTCCACCTTTTTCTGGATAGTCACTAACTCAGGGGAGACTATGGAGCTAAACTCAGTTTCGTCTGGTATATAGCTATGGTTTAATTCTTATACATCTTTTGCTACTGCAAACTTCTATAGGTCAGAAATGTAAGAGCTGATATGAAAATACAATAGATTGGTTCCTCAAAGCTGAACATTTCCCCTGCTCCTTCTTTCTTTTCCCCTTTCCCTTTTCCTCTCCTCTTATCTTATTTCCTTAGAGAAGGAAGGTATTGGATTTCATTCCTTGTGGAGAACTCTTAATTTGAATTACTGGCATCAGTCAACATATTCAGCAATTTAATGAGGATATGAAAGTACACTGATTGCATTAAATGATAGCTCTGCTTTTTAGCTATAACTGGTTTTGGCAAGTTGTCTATCTACAAATAATTATTTCTGTTTTTACAGATCCAAAATTTGTTGCTCTTTAATGGAATACAATGTTTTCCTTTTGTATTCAAATTACTTGTTGGGATTATAACCAAGAAATAATTGTTTCAATCATTCTTCAATGCTTTTGCTAAGTTTTCTGGAACTGCTCAAAGAAGCATCTTTCATCCTTTAAAGAGCTGGGTTTCATAAGCCTTTCATTGGGCTGAATGATATATGATCAGTAATCAGCTACATAGATGTTGCTAACAAATATATTGCTTAAGATTAGCATTGTTAGTTGAATTATCTGCATTTTAGTTTGCAAGTGTGGATCAGAGGTGAGTGACAGACTGAAGCTGGTGAGGTTGAAGCTGGCAAGTATATTGTCTGCAAAACCTCAGTGCTCAAGTTCATTTCCCCTGTTAAGCCCTACATATCTAGAAAGGATGGAATGACTGTTAGCTGCTTGTCACAGGAAACAGGTAAGTCTTAAAGTTTGCCCCCGGGGTGTGGAATTAGAAACAACAAAACATTCTCAACTGAATTTTGTATTGATAGTTTTTTCCCTTTAATTGTGCTTGTTGTCACCATTTTGGAGCACTGGAAGGCCAAAGGAAATAAGCATACCTGACTTATATTTGGAGCATAAATTACTTTTGCTCTTTTTCTTCAAGAGACACATTTGAAGTGTTTGATACCCTGTCCTGTTCTGGGATAGCCCTACACTTTACCAAATCAACACCACATTGTCAGGAAATGATCCCATGTTTTGAATGATTTTAGAAAGCTTATCAGCTGAGCTAAGCTGAGGTTGTCCTTCCTCCCACTGGCACTCCTTGTTGTAGTACTTCCACTTTAAAATTTTGAACATGTTCAGGCAGGAATCTAGCAAATTTCTAGGCAGGAGATTATATAGGTCTTTAATTTCTTGGTCTGCTTTGAATCATCTTGAGAGAAACTTCCAGGAAGTGCTTTTATGAAATTCCCTAATTCTAGACTGGCATCAGCCTTAAAAGAGAGACGACTGAGCCCTGTCACTACAGCTAAAGGCTGCAGAGGGTCCAGTGGTAAGCCAGAGACCGAATAAAACAATTCAGTTTCCTCATTTGATGTCACTGTGACTGATTGTGTGGCTACTGGGGAGAAAACACAGGAAATGAAACAATGCCAGGTTGAATATGCCTGCAGAAGGAATACCAAGAATCCTTGAGAAAACAGTGACAAGCAGGAGATGCAAAACGTCCCAAGGGGAGAATGAGGAGGAGCTCTGCTCACCCAGCACGTGTCCTGGTGGCAGCCAGCCCTTTCCATGGAGAAAAAACCCTTTCTCTGGATATGCATAACTGACTCTTCCCCAGTGGCCACAGGTGTGTAAAATTTATACTGTAGGATGTGTGACCATGCAGAGGTTGCAGTGGGCAGTGACAACGTGTGCTTATGGCTGTGCTGGGTCCAGTGTATGAAGTCCTGAGCCCTAGGGCAACATAGCCGCAAACTCAGCCTGAGGCAACATGACTCCCTGAGAATCTGAATTAATCTGACAGATTCAGGCTTTTTGCTTTGTTGTCTGCTAACAAAAGGTAACAGAGGAGAAATAGAATATATATATATGCAAATATAAATAAAATGAAGCCATAATATTACAGACTATGCATCATAAACAAGGCAAGTATGTTGTATACCATAGCACAGACAATATACTATGAGGGCCATCTTGTGGTCAGAGAAAGTTTATTCTCTGTGAAAATAGCTAAAAAAAACCCCCAAAACAAAAAGCCAACACCAGACCAATCCAGAAATGTGTTCTATACTTGAAGATACTGTCAGCTAGACTGTAGTTCTTAGAAATTGGTTCTGATCTATTGTACAGAATGGAGCTGCTCTGCTGTGGGTCATTAATCCGCATGTGATTGACAGCAGGGTTAGCTGTGATGCTGTGCCAATGAACAAAACAATATGTTCCATGGGTTGGGCAGGCTGTTGCAGATGAAAAACTGGAGTCAGACTTTTCCCTTGTGGAATATTTGATGCCTATTTGCTTTGGAAATCTCCTTCTCTATATTGTAGAAAAGCTCTTTGAAATCCATGCGTTAAATACTATCACTGTGCTACAGTGAGGAGCACTATTAGCTATTATCAAATAACAGTTCAAACCAAGAATCAACATTCTTTTCATGGTTATCATCCAATGAACTTGTTCTGTGTGAGGCAGGTTTCTGAGCTGCACAGCTCTTCAGCTCTACATGGCTCTGTTCTGGGTGAAAGACTAAAACCATTGAATTAAAAGTGAAGCCTGACCATTCAAATCAAATGTATTTTCCATCACAAACACAGAAAGTTGAATATGATCTTTTCTGTATCACCTAATCCGCAGTCAGAATTACTCCATTTCCCATTTTTTTTGGTGTGCTTCCCAGTGAATCCAGATGCCTCCTGAAGAACCCAGAAACTTCTCTAATGCTTTCCTAATGGGAACTGTCAGCCAACAGTGCTGGGCAGGCATAGCCTTGCATGGTTTTTGGGACCATGATCCATGGTTGATTAACTGGGCATTTTTAGTTCTAGAAGGGGTATGTTTACAAAAAACCCAGCCCCACCATCTGGTACCATTGGCTGTAGGTCTGCTGTAGATCATTCAGTGAACAAATATTTTTCTCATTTGTCAGCCAGCCTTTGTCCACACCAAACTGACTTTTTTAATAACATTGTGTTCCTTGTTGTGTTGTTTTACTGCTACTTATGGATTGTTTAGTTCTTTTAATGGCTCTGCAATGGTTCATTTGCTTTCTATAAAATTATGCTTTAAAATACTTGTGCAGAGGGAGAAAGACAGGGTTGATTCCTCCTGCAAGGAGGTGTTGATAGATTCAGAGATGGTGGTTGCTGAGCACCGGTGTAAATATTCACTATCTCAGTTCTGCAGGCTTAGCTTCTTTGTAGGGTGTTTGGGAATATCTGATAGTGTAGAATATAAAAGCAGAACAAGGGAAAGCTGCCTTCAGCTTCCAAATGAAAATGACTGATTATAAACCATGTATTGTAATGACATTGTCTTTCCAGGGACATTTTGAAAGTTAAGCCAGCAAAGTCCCAAGCAGACTTTATGGACCAGACATACCCATCAGTTCTACAGGCGTGCGTCATTCACTGGTAGTGTGTGTACTGATTCCCAGTGTCACAGTTTTATAGACCTGTCCATCTTCTCAGCAGTGCTACCAGCTGCAGAGTTTGAAGAGATGGGCTGTCTACACTAGTCATGAACCAACCCATGAGAGATTTCACTTGGAAGGAGGTTTCATCAACAGCAGCTATTCAGTAAAGAATCAGTTGGCCTTGTTGTTAGGAGCATGGTGTGATAAACAGCTTGCCTCCTGGATGCCTGCTCAGAGGGAGTATCATTGTCATCTTTCCAGGAAGGAAAATAAGAGAAGAATCAGGAAAGGAGGCACACATGTACCCTGTGGGGGAATATCGTTTCTCCCTTCCGAGCTCTTTCTGCAGGACTGGAGCATATGGTGCTTTCACAGTGCCCTCTGCTGCAGGCTCATGATTTAAATCACAGCAGATCTCTTTGTCTGCTGTATATCGGTTGGGAAAGTAGGTATTTCTCAATAGATCAGTCCCCAACGTTGAAGTATGTCTGTGCACAAAGAGGGCCTTGACGCAGTAAAGGGATTGAGTAGTGGCATTAAAGTGTATTTAAGAATTTGTAGCTTTTAAATACAAAAATATTTATTATCTTGCCAGAGTATACAAGTATTAGAATAATGATTAGAGATATAGGTGAGTTTTCCTGAGAAACTGAAACAGTGAGGTGCTCTATTAGAGGTGGAATACACTGTCTGGTAAAAAGCATGCCAGATACACATATACAATTAGTGTATGCAGCAAGTTTTCTTACATTTCAGGTAAGAAATAAAAATAAAGTAATCCCTTAAGAAATTCAGATTAGAATTGGTTCAAATAGATAAGACTTTTTCTAAATGAAAACACACACACACATATATATGTATTTATGCAAAGTGCTATTAATTCCTTGCTTTTCACCTGAAACAATCAAGATCCTTGAACTGAAAAACATCAGGGTCCAAACTTGCTTGGCACTCTGTCATTGTAGATGTGTGTGAGAACTTGAGGGGTCTTTTTTTTTTTTTTTTTTTTTTTTTTTANAAATTTGATAGTTGAGTTCAAATTCAATTTGCAAGACTTGGTTTTATGTTGACTTTTGTCTACCTAGTTGAACTTTTCTCTAGCAGATGGAGGAAATCTGGTTTCAGTTTTCTCAGGGAACCTGTGCAGAAGAATGGAGGAATCAGTAGCCTGGCATAGGGCATTGGTCATCTCTGAAACCCTTTGGGTGTGGAGGGACCTTGGTGTGAGCAGGCTCTGCAATTGAGTTTTCTGTCCTGGCTAGGAGAGGGGCAAGGCAAGAGGCTGTCCCCTTTTTGTCTGTGCCAACAGGATTATTCACTCCCCTCTGCTTTCTCATTTTGCTGGAAGAGTGGCAGGATTTAGATTTTCCTTCCACTTTTTCCTTTCAATTTCTGATAGCATTTGTAGTAAGTGGCTCTTCAGTGAGTGAGAAAGCTGCTTGCTGCAATTGAAATGAGACAATTAGACTCTTGACAACAGACTTTGGTGCTTGCATAAAAGAACAGAATAAATGAGACGTGTCAGGAACGATTCTGACACTTTACCCAAACCTTTGTATGTGTCTAGCCAGACCTCAGGCCAGAGGTTTAATTCTCCCAACTTCATATGCTATTGCCACTTTCTAATAAAATGTCGCCACTAAGAAAAAACAAGGTTTTTCTATCTGTGACTGTGCTAAATGTTGTGTCCTGTGCTAAGATGTTTCAGAGGGTTTAGTCTGTTCTTTGCAAGGACTGTAGCTGCATTACCTTCCTCCTTGTAGGGAATAATCTGGCCTTTGCAAAAAAATGCAGTCAAACATCTATATACTAATGTCTCTAATGAAAGCCTCAGCATATGAATGGTATATCTCTGTATGTAATGTTTTCTATTGATTTACTTTTAGCTCTCTGGACATTAAAAGTATTCATGTGTAAAGCGTGATCTTAACATTTTAATTAATTAATCTAAACCAATAATATAGAGTTGAACCCTGTGGCTTTGATTCTGCCTGGTTTATTATCATCCTGCTACCTTTTTGGCAAATAATGCACAAATTTTGCACTGTAAAAATTCCCCTTGGATTTACTATGGAGCAAGAGAGAGGGAAAAGAGAAAGGATGTAGTATAAGAATGCTATGTTTGCAACTTGTGCTCACTTTTTATCCCCTGTGACAGTAAAGGTTTGATGTAATATTTAAATACAAGCAAAGCAAAGTCATTGATACAGTTTCTTTCTTTTGCTGTGATCTATTTAGGTTGAATTCTGTTGACAGCTGAGTAACACTGTTACCTACCAGTATGATTACAGCAGTGTCCGCCTTCATTTTCAGATCCAATTTGCATTTAATAAAATGAAAGATGAAAGCAAACTGGCTGAAAGTGCATCATCAGCTCTGGCTTGCTGAATAATGGATTTGAAAGACTGGAAAGAAGTCACCAAACTAGTTACAGTGTTGGAGTGAATCTAGGGCAGGGAAACTTCAGCATGACTTATTGCAAGCTGATGACATAAATCATCCAGGAAAGGCTAGTGAAGACCAGCTACCAAGCTTATTTATGGTAGAAGAGACTGGCATTAATGAGCTGGAGGAGCAGAATGCATTCATCTGGGACCAAAATATCAGTGCGTCCTTCAAAGTACTGGTGACTATCCAGAAGGCTCTATAACCAATGTGACCAGAAAGACTCCTTACTCCAAAAGATGGGAATGTTTCCTCTTGACTGCAATGGCATAGCAACATTACACTGCCCCTGTGTGCAGCACCAGGAAACACAGGAGCTGGAAGTTGGCCGGCCATGATAACATGGGCTGGTCCATTGCACTGGCAAGCTTGACTGGCCTGTCTGGGGACTGAAAATGGAGGGATGAATGCTATAACTGTTGCTTCTTTTACAGCTTGGCTTTCCTGGGTTCAGCTGATGTTACCTGTTTTATCCTAAGTCTGAGTGCCTTTCCATAGTGCTGCTGTGGGTGTGCAGGATGTGGGGGAAGCTTGCAACAGTAATACTCACAGGTAGTAGTAAAGCAAAAAACCAAACCCTAGTGAAAAATGTTGGTTATCTCGCTGTGATTTTTATTTTTTGGGCACAGGCAGAGAAAATATTTCAGCTTTGGTTGATGCAGGTCAAAGTATTGCTGTTTGCTGCCTTTGAGCAGAGAGGATTGAGTCTGTGGTTTTGGGACTAATCTTGATTAGGGCCTTTTTCTCCTCTGGCAGATAAATATTTAGTGCCCAGTTGGACTGGAATATTTTCCAGTGCAGTTCTGTTTTCAGCTATGTTTTCCATTTAGCTTGTTTTTAAATAAAAAACCTGTATAGTTATGATTCTGGATGCAAAAAAATGGAAGTAGTTGGGTTAGATTGGATGTAAGGCACCTTCCCTGATGACATACATATGCTATTTTGTTCCTTCAATCTTATATACTTGTAAGGCCTGTTACCTAACTGTCATTTGCGTGGCTGGATTTGCTGTTCTGTGTCCCAGGGTATTTATTTATCTTCTGTCTACACCTTGTGTTTATAAGTGTCTTTGTTTTTTTCTTGACATGCTCCTGTGATGCTTTATTTTATAAAAGGGAACACCTGGCAGGAAAACCTTGTTTAGCCATCAGTTCTCAAGAGTGTTTATCGAATCAAAGAACTTCCTGATGTTTCTGAAGGTGTAAATGAGTTCGGCTACATTTACCATTCAGAGCTATAGGTTGTTTTAGTGGTCATCTTTTGTAGGAAATGGCAACTACACAACAGTGATTTCTTTCAAGTTTTAGTATCACATGGATTGTGTGGTGTGGTTCAGAAATCTGTGTATCTTAACAGGGATATGACTTTGTTTTGTGTATTACTGCTGGAAAGGTCCTTATAATGCTTATCATTTTAACAAGGTGAAGTAAATATCTAGAAGTTAAGCTACCTAAAACATGCTTCTGAAGCAAGGAAGGAGGACTTGAACATACCTAACTAGTAAAGATGAACAGAAAAACTGTACAAATCTGAGAGCTGATGTAACTGGCACCAGGATGTCAAAACTTCTACGAACCTGACAGCTATCAGCAGGGCCTTGAGTGAGGGGAAGCTTTTGTTCAGTGGAGCTGATGAATAGGATATTTTCCATGTACTTCAAATTTCTGGACTTTGAATTAGGTTTAACATTCTCTCTGAATGTGTGATATTGCACTCCTTCTGTTGTCATTAGAATGACACTGTCTTCAGAGGAGATTATTTTCTTTTGGAAAGGGAGGGACTTAAAAAGGAAATAATTGGTAGTCTTAAATCCTGTACTTTGGCAATTCAAGTTCTTTTTTATAATCCTCACAGAACAGGAAAAATGACTAGCAACTTCACAATACTTAAAGCACACCTGATAATGGAGTAATTATTTTACACAAGAGCACATTCTTTATTGCAAAGATGAGCATTTAGTTCTATCTATACAGAGCTTTGTAATAAAGGTAATAATTTCCACCAGAACATGTATGATTAACTGAGCAACTCAGTATAGAGTTGTCAATCCTGAATGTTCTGATAGTAAGGAAAGAACAAGGACACCTTGACTCTGATTATTGTTATTGGGGTGGGAGTGGGCAGAAAGATCTTATGAATAGTGTCTCAACTCACCTTAGGTGTATCTTTTATATCCACAAAATACTGAATATAACTGAGAATGGGGGGTAAGAGAAATAAAGGAGCTAAAATGACTGCCTGCTTGCTGCTGAACAAAGCTATCCATAAAAAAATCAAGCTTGAACTAGAAGCAAAAGATGGAGGAAATGTATGATCTGTATTTGAGGAAAAAAAACATGAAAGCAGAGAAAGGAAATTAGCACAATTTAAAGTTAAGAAGAATAGCATTCTCTAAACTAAAATTATAGTGCATTGAAGATACTAAAAGTATTTAAAACTATAATTTCCCCCATTTTGAATGTGTTTTTTTTCCTTTAAATTAGTAAGGAGCAGAAAAGTGAAGTTCTAAATCATTTTGTTAGAAAGTGAAGGAAGCAACGTTATTCTCCTAGTGGTACAGATGAGTGTATTAGTGTAACTTTAAAAAAATGCAATTTTTTGCTGCTGCTTACACTGATATTTGTGTTAGCAGTTTATAATGTGTTAATTGCAATGTTACTTTCATGTATGTTGGGTAAAAGACACTCTCCAAAAAAGAAGAAAAATGTTGGATTTGTGCAGTACAAACCTCAATGTGCTATGAAAATACTTGAATGGAACATAGTGAGAAAATAAAGAGAATTTTTAGGAATAAACATTTGTAATTTACAATTTGTATCAACGTTGTGTCCTTGGAGAGCTGTGTATCAGAGCAGCAGGAACTACTGTACCCATTCAAACCACTAACCTGCTAACATCTTTGGAAGGTGACCACTGCAGTGCACTTTTGGGTAAGCAGTTATCTTGTGCTGAGTGGTGCACCTATCACCACAATACAGAAAACAAAGAAAGGTCATTTTCTCATCCCTGAGATTTTACATTACGTGGTATGAATTCTGATTAGCTTTTGCTTGCACATTTTGTAAGCAGTGGAACTACCTGCAGTATTTCAGTGGTTTGATGTCCTGTGACATTGAATTCCAGCCTTGCATGAAGTGGACTGTGGGTTGTTTTTATTTTCTTACTTCTGACTTTACTGTTATCTCTCCTTTCAACATTAGTTTGGGAAGACAAACGAATGTTTCCTGAGCCCTGTTACAAGAAGAGTTATTGTTTTATGGGAGCAAAGCACCAGCAGAGGACAAGTACAAGGATGTATTTCCTGGTGAGCTCACAAGTGTAGCAAAACTTCAAGAACAGTAAGCAGTTTGAATCATAGAATTATTTAGGTTGCAAAAGACCCTTAAGATCATTAACTTTAGTTGTAAACCTAACACTGCGAAGTCCACCACTAAACCATGTCCCTAAGCACCACGTCTATGCTCTCTTAAGTAGCTCCAGGGGTGGTGATTCCACCAGTGCCCCAGACAGCCTGTTCCAAAGCTTAACAATCCTTTTGCTGAAGATATTTTATCTAAATTATCTAAACCTTTACTTGTGCAACTTGGGGCCATTTTCTCTTGTCCTATCACTTGCTACTTGGGTGAAGTGACCAACTCCCACCTCACTACAATCTCCTTTCAGGTAGCTGTAGCGAATGATAAAGACTTCCTTTAGCCTCCTTTTCTCCATGCTAAAAATGTCACATCACTATTTAATTTGTCTATTTGCTCATGTGCTATTTTCCAGGTGCTGTCCCCTTTAGTGAGAGAGATGGGGTCAGAATGGATAGGGGTTCTCTCTCCATCCTCCTGAAGGCCTGCTGACTTTTGAGGTGTTAGTACTTTGTTACCAATGCGTACGCAGGTACTTACGAGTAAGTGAGGTGTTAATTAAAATGTAAAGGAAATACATGCAGTCTGTGTTTCTTGAATAATATTTCTCAAGATGTTTCTTAGAGCTGGATGTTTGTAGCATTGTAATTTAATGTTTTCTTATACAACTTGAGAAGTGTTGCTATGGCATGTGGTTTATTATAAAATGACTGGACAAATAATATTAATCTGTATTTAAAGAACCCAAACTATACAATACTTCTATGCCGGTAAAAGACTCATTCAGTCACCTTCTCATATTTATGAAGGCTGCAAAAGTAGATTCTTACTGGGTTTGAACTACTGAAACAAGATGTTACCCTCTGTAACATTTATCATGTTATCCATCTATACTGGTCTGTATGTAAACAAAAGCATTATCACCCAACTATGAAAACTACTGAACCAGGTTAGTGCATCTTTGTTCTTTCTTTGCAATTGGTAACTGTGAAAGCCATCTTCTTGTCAGAATGTGCTATTAATTCTGTTATTTTCTGTCCCTTAAGGCTGCTGCTGGTTTAATTTCTCTGTTGAAAGAAAATCATAGGGAAGTCAAGCCAGACTGCAACACTCACTAACTCACTCCTGCTCATTCAAATGTATAGGCAAGTGCTAAAAAAGATTTGGGTTTGGGGTTTAAGGAAATCTAAACCCCTGTAGGGGAAAAATATCGTGTAGCAGAAATGGTAAAGCCCAATTACTTCAAAGGCCAAAGCTGCAGACCAGACTGTGAAGGAAGCATCCTTATACGTGTACATCTTTTCTTTGACACAGAAGTGGAAGAAAGCAAGTGGCATCCAGAAAAACTTCACAAACCACTTTCTGAAAAGGATATACTAAATGAAATAGGAACAGTTAGGTATGTGTGAGAGGAAAGCCAAAGTAAATCCCAGCAAACCCAATGTCCCTGAAAAAAACCAGGATGAACCATGGCTATATAGATGCTTTATAGATAAGGAAAAGATTGGATTTAAATTTCATACTGTTTAAATCTTGTTACGAATACACAAGAATGGGCTCCGAACCCTTGAAGTCTGTTGGTTCAAATTCAATTTATATTTCTGAGTGCATATATATACATTGAATTGGTGATTGGATCCTTGAGGTTATTGCTAGACCCTTTCAGCCATCTCAGGGAAGGTTTCTCTGTATCCCACTTTCTGATCACCTAATATTTTAAAGAATTCCCACTGTTTTTCCAGTGTTAATTTTAAGAGGGGATGGTACATAATGAAGCTGATTTTTTTCCATCTCCCAGTTTGCTCAGAGTGGAAAATACACTTCTGTAGAGAAAACAATCTTCATGAGAAACACCCCTTAAAAGGAATATTTTAGAGAAACACACAATGAGACCTATTAATGAGTGGTTGAATCCAATGCTTGTGTTTATTAAATCATGTTTGTGGAAGTTATTTACAGCAGTCTGATTTACACATGAGTCTAATATATTTCATCCTGAGCATAGTTACTGCCTTTTCCTTCATTCAAAATCCTATTTCTTTTGCTTTGTAGCAGCACTACCAAATGCATAAGCACACAGAAAGCTGCTCATTCTGCAACTCAACTGTTTACAAGAAACTATTCTTTTGTTTTCTATGATTTTTTTTCTTAGTTTTTTTGGGTTTTTTTGTTTTGCTTATGAGTTGATCTTACAGTGATAGAATTAAAACTTTGTTTAAATCTGTTTAGTGAGAAGGACTGAATGACAAACATGCCAAAAGATCTTTGAAAAAAATTTTTTTGGCTTTTCAGGGCACAGTTTATAAGCCTTTATTCAGATAGGGTGCTATGTCCACAAGTTGGAAATCAGGGTTGTGGTCAATGGGATGGAGTCTAGTTGGAGGCCTGTGTCTAGTGGAGTCCCTCAGGGGTCGGTACTGGGACCGGTACTATTCAATATATTCATTGACAGCCTGGATGATTGGATCATTGGGCCTGGAGCCCCATGACAGGACAAGGGGCAACAGCTGTAAGCTGAAGCATAGGAGGTTCCGTGTGAATGTTCCATGTGAATGCAATTCAATACAATTCACAGTAAGAGTGCCAGAGCACTGGAACAGACTGCCCAGAGAGGCTGTGGGGTCTCCTTCTCTGGGGATGAAATTCAAGACCCGTCTGGTGTGACCTGCTCTGGGGTGGGGTGGAGGTGGGTGGGTTGGACTAGATGATCTTTTGAGGTCCCTTCTGGCTCCTAACATTCTGTGATTCTATGAAAACAAGCAGGGTTTGCTACTTAAGTATTGGATTTGTCTGTGAATGCATTGAGTCCAATTTTTCTCTTTCTTACAGAATAATCATTCTCTTTGGGGGTAAGAATACATATACCAATAGTTACAGCTCCTTATCGCTCTTCCAATATACAAGTACACATTTTGTCACTGAATTCTTTGGAAAAAATGATTTGAAAGTTTAGTGTATAAATTCTTTCTAATTGTGTGTCAAAAATCTTTCTCCTTGTGATAGCTTTGTTGAATGTCTGTGTCCAAAATTATAAATGATCAGAAAATGGAAAGTAGAATTAGGCTCTCCTTTTAACATGCATGTCTTGGCCACTTGACTGAGGCTTTAGAAATGGCAGAAGTGTCAGAGACTTTCAGTGTTGTGAAAACAGCAGGGACATATCAGCCTCTGACCAGAAGAAAATAACTATGTTTTCTTAATTCCTTCATTCAGTGGCATCAACACTCAGAAGTTCCTATCAGGTAAGAAAATTCCCAGCCTGGCTCTCTTCTAGTTAATATACACAGAAGTTCAAAAACATCCCCAAGTTACAGCTGCATGGCTGAGAATAGGATGTGCCTTTGGAAATGCTTTTTCAGTTGTGTATGTGGCACGCTGTTTGTCCAGGTCCAGTTCAGCCTGTGAGAAATGCTATGCTCAATCTGAATGGAGCTGAGGCAGATGACTGTGTAGGGCAGACTGTGAGCAGGGTTAGCAACAGAATTCCCACTCTGTCTGAGGGCTAGGTGATGAACTGAAAGCGACTGAAATGCAGGAACTTAAAACATTCCCTTGACAGTAGAGATAACAACTCAGTCTTTGTTTCCAAGTGGAAGTGCAGATACTCATCTGCCACTGTAGCAGGAGTGATTTCAAATCTAGCAAGAGTTTGGGAGCATGCCATGGGCTACAGTGAACTACAGTTTTATTGCCTTTTGTATCTACTGTATAATTTTTACTCTGCCTGGATTTGGACTGCCCAGAAAATCTTGGAAAGAGTCTTTTAAATTATCTGGGAGTGGGAGGAGGTAATGTACATATTTGAGGCAAAGTATATGCATCATGCCACATGGAGATTTATTTTTTAATATATTTCATAAAAATTTTGGCTTATTTACAGGTAGATGACCTAATGAGTCAAAGACACCTTTTGGTAATACAGAATAAGAAATGTGAAAAAAGTCTGATACACTAGTCAAGACTTTGCATACCTCACCAAAAAAGGACACTAACCTTGTTTACAGGCTGTTTTCATGTCTGACTGAACAGCAAAGATTTATTTTCAGTTTATTCATTAACAACCTGGATGAGGGTACAGAGTGCGCTGTCAGCAAGTTTGCTGATGACACTAAACTGGGTGGAGTGGCTGACACACCAGAGGGTTGTGCTGCCATTCAGCGAGACTTAGACAGGCTGGAGAGTTGGGCAGGAAGGAATTTAATGAAATTCAACAAGGCCAAGTGTCGAGTCTTGCACCTGGGAAAGACCAACAGCAGGGATCAGTATAGGATGGCGACTGACCTATTGGAGAGCAGTGAAGGGGAAAGGGATCTGGGGGTCCTGGTGGATGGAAGGATGACCATGAGCCAGCACTGTGCTCTTGTGACCAGGAGGGCCAATGGGATTCTGGGGTGCATTAGAAGGGGTGTGGTTAGTAGGTCAGGAGAGGTTCTTCTTCCTCTTTACTCTACCCTGGTGAGGCCGCATCTGGAATATTATGTCCAGTTCTGGGCCTATCAGTTTAAGAAGGATAGGGAACTGCTAGAAAGAGTCCAGCACAGAGCCACAAAGATTATGAAAGGGGTGGAACATCTTCTTTATAAGGAAAGGATGAGTGAGCTGTGTCTCTTTAGCTTGGAGAAGAGGAGACTAAGGGGTGACCTCATCCATGTTTTTAAATATGTGAAGGGTGAGTGTCAGGAGGATGGGGTCAGGCTCTTCTCAGTGAACTTCAGTGTTAAGAGAAGGGGCAATGGTTGTAAGCTGAAGCATAGGAGTTTCTGTGTGAATACAAGAATAAAAATTTTCCCAGTTCAGGTGCTGGAGCACTGGAACAGACTGCCCAGAGAGGTTGGGGAGTCTCCTTCTCTGGAGATGAAATTCAAGACCCATCTGGACACACTTCTGTGTGACCTGCTCTAGGGAATTCTGCTCTGGGGGGGGTAGGGGGTTGGACTAGATCATCTTTTGAGGTCCCTTCCAGCTCCTAACATTCTGTGATTCTGTAAATATTTGTCTTTCTCCACTTTCCCTTTCAGAGAAAAGAAGTATCTCCAAATTCCTGAGATATAACATTTTTATCTCCTCTTTATAGGAGCAGTGTCCATGGTTACCTTGCTGCTGCCAGTCATGCAAAGTGCAGTCATACATAATAAAAAATGATTGTGCTTATGGAGGTTTTATTAGTCAAAAATTATATTTCAGCTGAAAGGTTTACTAAAGATGAAATGGAATTTCACTTTACATTAAACAGGAAAGAGTATGATGGAAAAAACTTGTATTGCAATAAGAGACAATGCACTGTATGTGGGTTTGAAAATTTGACCCTGATTTTGGAAATGGATCTCTAATCTTGCTGTGCAAGAAAGGCATGATGCACAATAATAGCACAAGTTTTAAACTTTATCATCAGGTTTTAAAAACTGCACATTCAGTGTGGCCGACTTCTTTGGAAATCATCTAACTTTTGTGGACTCTGAGTAAAAGACAGGTTAATGTCAAAAAAAGATGTTTATTGTGGAAATTGTGGTGACATAGTTTTAATGTTGCACTACTATATCTCCTGGTTATTTGCAAGTGCCTGACATTTCCACTGAGACAAATTGCATGGAAGTTAACCCTTACAGCAACTAGTCATGACTGTTGTCATACAAGTAGTTTATTTTTGGGTGAGTGGTCAGTGAAGTGTATTGAGAACCAGCTGAATGACAGAGCTCAGTGGGTTGTGATCAGCTGGGCAGAGTCTAGTTGGAGGCCTGTAGCTAGCAGTGCTCCCCAGGGGTCAGGACTGGCTCCAGTCTTGTTCAACTTCTTCATTAATGACCTGGAAGAAGGGACGGAGTGCTCCAGACGCAGGCAGTGCCATGGATACCAAGGATTTGTACAGTACCAATTTAGAAATGCATAATAATAGTGAAGCAGTAGTAGTTACCTTGATGTTACTATTACTTATAAATTCTCTCTGACCCAGGGGGTGGTAAGGTGGTTTGTACCAAGCTGTTTCAAAGAAAGAGAAGAAGGTATGTCTGCACTGTGCTGTGCAGGGATAATACAGAGACACACACCTTGTGGCATTCAAGGTTCACATGCTGCAGAACTGAAATAATACAGTTGTCTCAGCACATTGCAAATAAGGTCTGGCAAGAGGACTGGTATCATTATCTAACATAGTGATTATGGACCTTGGCCAAGAATGGTGTATTCTTGGCCCCAGTTTCAATGACCTTGATTATTTCTGGCTTGTTTTTGTTTTTTTAATACAGATACCATCTAATGTTGGATGTTTGAACACTCCAGGAAGCAGAAACTAGGTCCTGGATCTCTTCAACTCAGATCCAGGTTTGTGCTTCTTTGTAGTCTCTGCCTGGCTGCAGGAGGTGGAAGTTGTCTTTTCAGCCCTCCTCAGCAGGGAAAAACCTGGAATCCAGGTCTGCCACTTCCTAAGAAAATGATCTACTCAGGTATTATGCAAAATGCCATGGCTGTGAATAAAAACTTGGAATACATTAAGATTGCTCAAAGCATACCAAATAAATCAGACTCTTCGGGAGGTACAGCTAGTTTGTAAATCCCTAACAGCCTTTGTTGATGGAGAAGTGCTTAGATTGTCAGCTCAGCTTGGATTTTTCAGAAATCTAGTGCAAAATCCTTTTGTGTCTTCAGTTTTCATTACCCCCTGTGCTGTGAGGCAGAGCATTCATGTTTGGCATTCATGATGAGGTGCTTTTCAGCTCTTTGCTTGTCCTACACCCCCGAGACAGCTGGGCCCCAGAACCCGTTTTCTAGAAAAGGTTTTGTGCCTAGAAAGCAGGAGAAGAATGAGAGCAGGACCAGTGCTAGCCCTGTTTGAGGTCACAAGACTGGCAGCATGCAGGACCTGGTGAATCAGGATTCAGCCCAAGAAGATGGTGACTGTTTCAACAGGGAAAGGGCTAACAGATCCCCAGTCTGCTTACATGTTCAAAAGCTTCTGAAACAAAAGTAGGAAAAAAGACAATAGATAAAATAAAGAAGTTAATTTTGAAAGAACTCTGTGAGCATAAATGAGTGGCTTGAATTCAACTGTGAAAGGAAATAGCCTTTTAATACATACCTGAGTAGCTAAGTGCTGAATCTTAGTAGTTTCCTAAAAAGTGATGTTTATTGCTTACAAACTGAGTGCTCAGAGCAACTGTCCAGAGACTGTGGCCCACACCCAAGCAGCCACATAACTTAATAATAAGCAACAGCGAGCTCTTTAGCTCAGATGTGCTGCACTTGGCTAACTGCTCAGGATGTCCTGGAAAATGATGTTTAATGTCAACAGCACAGGAGAGACATTTGTGTCTTGCTTCTTGTTTCAGAAATGTGGAATTAGAAAGCTTAACATGACTGTCCTCAGGACTGTTAACCTCACACTATTTCTTACTACACTGGCATATCATCTCCTGGACGGTATTAATTCTCCAATTGAATTACACAATGGCTTACATATGCTGAATCTATTTATGTGTTCACAGCATAAAGCTTGCCAGGCCTTATTTGTGTTTGTGGTTTTTAATATCTGAATATGATTTCCTGAGTGGATGATGGTGCCATATATCATCTCCTGATATGCTCTGAAAACCAACCTCCTGTTGACTTTTAGCCAGTTCTTAAGGCTACTTACACTATTGTATGTTGTTGAGTTACCTTTTACAGAGAGAGCCAGGAGCTCACTATGGAGATTTCATTCCCTTGTGAGACAGCAAAGCAACACTTTTTCTCAGCTGCATTAGTTGTCTTACTGCAGATAACTCGACCCAGACTTGCATGGGTGTTGAATGTCACAGCTGCATGTCCCAATGGCTGCAAAAGGCACCAGGGAGTGCTCAGTGCTGTCTGAAAAATGAGACTATTCAGACTTCAGATTTACCACTGCAAATTAGAGGAGTGGAAAGTATGAGGCAATGAAAGATGGGATTTATTCACATTCTTCTGATTCCAGATTACTAAATATATTTTGAGATCTCCTGAGTCTTCAAGAGCATGTAATATTTTTATCTTAACAAGGAAAGGAAGAAAATGATGGATGAAATGATACAGTACAAATTTTATTTAAACATGAAGTCATTGATTTGCATTTTATTTTCTGGTCCAATTGGAGCAGGTAAATCCTGCTTTTTCAGCTCTGCAATCTCCATGATTACAAGAGAACCCCCTAAAGAGCTGATGAAATAAGTGTGACAACTCAAGATAAATAATTGCTTCTGGTTAATTGTTTCCAAAATAAAGATGTGGTCATATAGTCAAAAAGTCATCATGGCTAGTTCATGGAACAACTGTTTCATAAAGAAATGCTGTGATTCATTTTGTATTCCTGTCCATTATGGGCTCTTGGTGAATTTACTGCAATTACGTGTAGAAAAAGGTTATTGCTTTTTTTCGAGGAAAGTGTTGGAAGTTGCCATTTTTCAACAATATATTTCTGTGCTGTATTATTTCCCCTGACAAAAAGCAACTGGAAAGGTGTGTCAGAAAGACAGATTATCTTCAAAAACACATGAAAGCTGGCAGTCTGGTTTCAGCACAGTTCTGTGTAGTTTATAATTGTTTTCTGTTACATTAACTATTAACTGTCCTATTTGGTAAAGATGCATATTGATAGGAAAAAACCCAAATAAGAAACAACAGGATATTCTAAAGAAAATTTCTTGAATGAAATTTTACTGGACTGCTCCTTCTATAGCAGTGAACAAACAATCTACCACACCAGCAGTAGAGAGTCTACCCAAATTTGGCTCTCAACCCATGGGAATGGGTGTGGAACTGAAGCTGCAGTGATCCTGGCTGTTAATTTTCCTAGGTGTTTGCTCTGTTATCTCATTTTCCTCCCTGTAAAATAGGATATTAATCCTTCCTTCTTTCTGAGAATTAGTTAGGTTTTGTACAGTCCTTTGGCACTATTAATGAAGGATTTCCTCTTCAATTTAACTCTCCTCTCCCACTTTGTGCAGATACTCGTGACTACACTAAGAACCTTTCTCTGCTGTTCTGCATTAGGAGCTGATGAATGTAAAGCTGAGATTTTCTCCAAGAGTCTGGAAGAGAAGCTGAAATCGCTTCAGTGAAAAGTGAGCCAGCATGGTGAATTTTATATCCCTACATTAGCACTGAAGAGAAGGGGAAAACTTAAGAAGTAATTTCACAGTACTGCCTCAGTATGCTGGTGAGTAGGAAAATGAAGTATTCTTCATCCATGAATCATGCTTGCTCCTGGGGAGGAGAGATACATACTTATTGCTCTTACCACTTACCCTCTAGTCGCTGTCTGGAGAAGAGTCATGCACCTATAGCCACATGTTGAAAATATCCTCTCTGCTCTCTCAAGTTGTTATAATGGTTAGAACAGAGAGGAATTGTGAAGGACTTCATTATTCTCACCATTTAATTTTGCAAGATGCCCTTGGGTGCTTCTGCTCTGCAGTACACCAGAGTCATCCTGATTGATGTATACATCTGGTGGACACCAAAATAAGGCTACCACTACTAAGAAATACTGACTCTGATGTAATGAATTAAAAAATATAGGCACTAAAACCATTTTGGAAATATGAAGTAGCAATGCTTATTTACTTAGCAGCTGCAGCACAGAAGGAGAACACCAAAAAGCAAATAAAACCCACCTAAAGTATGAGAGTCTAGTGCCAGCAAGCACCAGTTCAGTCTTATCTCCTATGGATACAGTTGGACACAGCAGCAGGAGTGTTATTTTCCCTCTGCATGATACGAGTCACTTCCACAGGAGACAATATGCAATCCTAAGAGCTAAGATGAGGTGTTTCATATTTGCTGAATCTCTTGCTTTCAGTCATTGATTTCTTCACATTGAATCTCATCTCTGGCCTAGTTAGTGAGCCATTAAGTGAGGAGTCTACTGTGCTGATGAAATAATAATTCTGTTTACAGAGTGCCTTCTCACCAAGGCACTGTAGGTGCAACACAGTATCTGCTTAATTCACACTCGTTTAATTATTAAAGCTTTTCTACCTAATGCCTTTGTGAAAAACTGAATTCTTATGCTGTCTTCAACCAGAGCAATTGTAGAGAGGCTGCCTGGGGAGCAGTTCCTAGAAGGTTGCCCATTTGTTTGGCACCAGAGCATCCTTTCCTCTAGACTGAAGAAAACACTTCCTTCTTCTGAGGAAGGTGCTCAGGTCACATATACAAACACATCAGCTGAGAAGTGGTACTCCATTTCTGCCATACTTCTGTCCTTTAGGGTCATCATACTCTGAAAATATAGTTCATGTGACACTTCAAAGTCTTTTTTCCCTTCTAAAAATTTAAGAGATGCAGAAATTATAGATGTCCCTTGAAGAATAAATTGGTTGATAATAGCAGAGAAAGATACCAGAAACTTAAGAAGAGAAGGCTAGGATGACTTGCTGCATCCAGCCCAATCCAGAATGGCATCAGCTTACCTACTCAGCTAGAATTCCCCTAGAAGGAAGAAAATCTTCATGCAGTTTCAGGCAATCACCTTCTGTACGACTCTTTTTAATTTTTTTTTTTTTTTTTATACTTGTGTCTGTGAAGTGAAAGATGGAGAACTGAAGGAGCTGAATTGTACTGGCTAAGCAGGTGACGTGCTGTCTCATCCCCTAACACTTGCACGCTGTTGGATTAACTGTGAACAGCTCCTTGGTGCTTTGCTTAAGAATCCATAGAGACACTTGCAAAATCTGCCCAGAGATTTACTTCCCTGGACCACTAAGGCACATTTTTTTATGCTTAGTGAATCCAGGAGAATAAAGGTTCATTACAAAGGCATAAAAAAATCCTTAACCATAAAGACTTTGCTCTCTCTTTTTTTTTTTCCCCCCTCTATGAACATCCAGGAAGTTTTTGCAAAAAGCTACATTAGGGCTCTATACATACCTTCTGTAGGTGTAAAAATAGCACATACATAAAAGGATGTAAAGGAAGAGATGTCATAATTCTAAAGTACTATCATTAATGATTTGTATCTGCAGACCTGCTCATGGACTAATATAGCATAATTAATTAGTCACATTGGAGGGATACAGCTCTGAAGTGACCTTCTACAGTGAGATGTGAAAAATGAACCTGAGAGACCAGATATGAAATGTGGTGACTCTCACACCAGGGTGACATGACTTCCCTTTACCTGTGAGAAGGGCTCCTGGAAGCTAGAACTCTTGTAGCAGAGTTTAGGCTTTAGGTCACATTACTGCTTGTGTTTGAAATATGCTTTGAGTAGAAGGAAAGACTAGCAGGGAAAAGATGAAAAGATGATAGTTATTGTTGGCAGGAATTAATTAATTTGCCTCTTTTGCCCATGTGAACACTGACTTCAGGAAGCAGTGTCTGTTCCCCCTGCCATGGCATATCCCCTGATGGCCGTATCAGGAAACCACCAGCATACACAATATGTTACATTGGTTAAGCTGAAACATCTTGAAAGTGTTCAGCTTTCTTTTAATGTGTGTGTACTTCTGTGTCCTCCCTTCCTATGCTTGAAGGATCCCTGGTGAGGAAAGGTGTAGAGATAGACAGTCATTTCAATTCCCATTGCATCATCCCAAACACTTTTTCTGAAGAAAATAGGCTGTAGTAGCAACTGAATAGTTCTGGTGGCATTAGCCCACTTCTGAGTAGTCTCTTTCCTGAAAGTCATTGTGTGCCATGGTGTTTGAGTGCTGACCAAGGACTGGAGCTCATGAGGGAAGGATCATCAGACCCCCAGGAGAGGTGGTTGCTGAGAGCACAGCGTCATTGTGCATACTGGTGTGAAGGCATAGGAACAACTAAAACTTACAGTCTTCTCAAATAATGCCTTTGAAAATATTTTTCCTAAGATTTTTGCTTTGCTTTTATCACAAAAAGTAAGACTGGAAAATACTTTGAGAGCTCTTTAAGAGAAATCTTTTTGTGCCTCTCCTGCAGATACAGGTAATTGCAGAGAGATTTGGGATCTAAGTCAGATCCTGCCCATTAGAATATCTATCTCAGGGTTGGATTTGACATGCAGTGTTGACATCCTTCTTTCTATAGTAAGGAAGATGATATGTCTAGCAGACAGCTACTTTGACAACTACCCTTCTGAGGAACTGAAGGAAAATGCTGAAAATTTCCTGTAGCTTTTGATATTTTATGTGCTTGCTGGGCTAATCTTTATAAAATCCTGACTCTGGGGGTTCACACATACTGCTACCAGAGGCAGATGCAACTCCAGAGACATCAGTGGAATTGCATTTCACTGCAGTTACGAAGCTGGACCACCCTTTGAAGAAAAATGCTGCCTTGCTTACAGTAAGGGGAGAACAGATTCACCAGCTTCTGATCTTTGATAACAACTCTGCAGGCTAGTAAGACTGCAGGATCTTTCCAAACTTGCCATTTCTTTTCATTGGGAAAATCACCTGCACAAACCTTTTGAGAAATTATCAAAACAATATTATTTCCTCCTCATAGTTCAAACTGCATCTTGAGTTATTCCCTACACATTGTGTGTGTTCTTTACTTTCTTCCTTTCACTTTGTTACACAGAAACTACCTTCTGTATCCCAGTGTTGAACAGCTAAATGCTCATATTATGTGATAATGACTAACTCCAGAAACAGACTCTGAAACCATTATGAAGAGCTGTTGGACAGAACTCAAACTGCAAATTTACTCATTCAGATTGAGATGAAAGCCAGGCAAGTGCCTTGCAGAGTCAGTCTAGATGTTCCATAGTATCACCTCCTCCTTTAATAGAATTTCCTAGGGTAGGTTCTCAACACTTTTCTGGTAACCTTCCCACTGGTTACTGTGAATATATTTTTCAAAAGAGTTTTTTTCCACAGGGTGAAATGTATCTAGTTTGTTTTCACTTGCATTAGTTTGAACCATATCAAGATGTGTATCATATTTTTACACAAATATTTGAGAAGTGTTTTACTTACATATTTATAAAATTTTTAGGGACACATGTAATGAAGTGGCAATGTGTTTTGGCATAGATGCAAGTGTTAATACTTTTAGTGTGTCTGATACATTAAGCTCTACAGAAAGATCTGGACAGGCTGGATTGATGGGCTGAAGGCCAGTAGGATGAGGTTCAACAAGGCCAAGTGCTGGTTCTTGGACTTGGGTCACAACAACCCTATGCAACGTTAGAGGCTTGGGGCAGAGTGGTTGGAAAGCTGCCCAGTGGAAAAGGACCTTGGGGTGTTGGTCAACAACCAGCTAAACATGAGCCAGGAGCGTAGTCAGGTGGCCAAGAAGGCCAACAGCATCCTGGCTTGTATCCAAAATACTGTGGTCAGCAGGACTAGGGAAAGAGATCTTTCTGTAATCACAGTTTACTGTTTTGCAGTATCTACTGAGCTGGAAGGGACCCACAAGGATCATCAAGTCTGGCTCCTTAACCTATCCAGGACATCCCAAGAATCACATCATGTGCCTGAGAGTGTTGTCCAAATGCTTCTTGAACTCCATCAGGTTTGGTGCTGAGACCACTTCCCTGGGGAGGCTGTTCCAGACCCCAATTACCAGCTGGGTGAAAAACATTTTTCTAATCTCTAGCCTGAACCTCCCCTGATTGAACTTCATCTCATTTCCCCTAGTCCTATCACTGTCCACTAGACTGAGAAGATCAGTCCCTGCCCCTCTTCTGCCTCTTGTGAGGATGTTGAAGATGGCAATGAGGTCTTCTCTCAATCTTTGCTTCTTAAGGCTAAACAAAACAAGTGACCTCAGCAGCTCCTCATAAGGTTTACCTTCCAGAGCCTTTGCCATCTTCGTAGCCCTCCTCTGGACACTCTCCAAAAGCTTAATGTCTTTCCTATATTGTGGACCCTAAAACTGCACACAGTACTCAAGGTGCAGTCACACCAGTGCAGAGCAGAGCAGGACAGTCACCTCCCTCAACCAACTGACAATGCTGTTCTTGATGCACCCATGGGCATGTTGGCTCTCCTGGCTGCCAGGGCACACTGCTGTCTCATATTCAGTCGGTTGTTGACAAGGACCCCCAAGTCCCTCTCTGTATTGCTTCTCTCCAGCCTCTTGCTACCCATTTTTTTTTAATGTCTGGTGCTGCCCCCTTCCAAGTGCGGAATCTGGCACTTGTCCTCGTTAAACCTTGTGGCTGGTGATTGCCCAGTGCTCTGATTTATCAAGGTCCCTCTGTAGGGCCTAACTGCCCTCGAGGGTGGCAACAGTTCCTCCCAGTTTTGTGTTGTCAGTAATTGGCACTGGTGAGGCTACACCTCTATTACTGTATTCAGTTTTGGGCTCTTTAGTACAAGATAGAGATTGAGATACTGGAGCATGTCCAGAGAAGGGCCAGAAAGCTAGTGAATGTTCTAGGTCACAAGTCTTATGAGGAGTGGCTGAGGGAACTGTGGTTGTTTAGTCTGGAGAAAAGGAAGCTCAGGGGCACCTCCTCATTCTCTACAGCTCCCTGAGGGGAGGTTGTAATAAGGTGGGGGTTGTTCTCTCAAGTAACAAGTGATAGGACAAGAGGAAATGGTCTCAAGTTGTGTTAGGGGATGTTTAGGTTGGATATGAGGAAAAATTTCTTCACTGAAAGAGTTGTTAGGCTTTGGAACAGGCTGCCTAGGGAAATGGTAGAGGCACCATTCCTGGAGGGGTTCAAAAAACATGTAGACCTGGCACTTCACGACATGGTTTAGTGGACATGAGGGAGTTGGTTCAGCTGTTAGACTTGACCATCATACAGGTCTTTTCCAACCTTAGTAATTCTATTATTGTAAAACACTGGAACAGGCTCCCTAGGAAACTCCAGGTGGAGTCACCTTTCCTGGAGGCATTTAAAAGATGTATGGTTGTGGTGCTGAGAGGTATGGTTCAGTGGTAGCCTAGCAGTGTTTGGTTAATGATCGAACTTGATGATCTTAAAGGTCTCTTCCTTTACGAGTGTGTGATTCTATATGATTCTATTATATTGGTGTGTCTGGTAAAAGATACCATTACTGTATCTTTTCTGAAGGTAGTTAGACAAAGAGGCTAAAATTAAAATTGATTATCTATTAAAGAAATTTCTTTTATTAAATGGCTTGGTCATGTTTGCCTGCTTGTGGCAGTGAGTTTGCAAACAATGAACTCCCAGGAGCCAGGCAAGAAGGGTCCTCCAGAGAGAAAATAGCTAATGGATTTTGCTTAGATTGATGATTCAGTCTATTTATCCGTCCCTACTGTGGGCACATAACTGTACAGAGAATGCTTCTCCTTACTTAGAGGTCAGGGTGAATTGTGAGTAAGCCCACATTCCCACTGCTCCATTGCCTCGAAGGCAAGGCCATAGAGGAGATCATCAAGTCTCTTTTTTAGAAAATAAGTGCAGAAGCAGCCTGTAGGAGTGGAGGGGTCTGCAGTTAGGTTTCCTGGGGGTTTGCTTTAGGAATCTGCTCAACTTGTTGAGACACACTTGATTATGTAGTGCTTTCATTGCAACCCTGCTTTCTGCCTAACAAGGGAAGAATAAGCCCTACAAATAGCACAATGAAGATTTCAGGCAAAGAGAAGAACCTAAAGTAGGAAAGGTCTTCTCATATGAAGGAAACCTTTTGGGGAGGTAAGGGGGTAATGAAACACTGTAACTGTGAAATAGCTGTGTGATAACCAAGTAAGCAACCTCTCAGTCTGTTTTTCATAAAAATTATTGCAGTTTTCAGACTCGAGTCATTGTAATAGTATGGCAGACTATGCTATGTTTATTATTTCTTGTACACTGTTCTAAAGGATCTATCAATATTTTTGCAGCAGAAGAAACTGCTGGTTTTTGTGTTTTGCCTGTTTGTTTTGTTTTCTCTAGTGTGCATGTTAATGTAGAGGAAAATGGTGAGGTTCAGTGATTTCAGTGCTGTTAGTGCAATTATTAAGAAAATGATTGAAATTCAAGGATGAGGTAATGTGGAAATTAATTACCAGGTATCTTCCTGAGAGGCTGACCCTAGGTGATCCCACTTCATCTGTATTCCAAACACCCACTGACTTGAGGCTGTTGTTTTTAAAAAAATACTATTTTTTGCCATCTTGATTGCCTTAGGATGAAGTACTTGTAGAAGCATGGTAGTGTAATAAGAGCCATATTGGATGAAGGACTTCCTGGCTAAAATATGTGTTTTGGCAGCAGTAGCTTGGCTAAACAAATACATTTACAGCTATCAGTGGTGAAAAGCTCATGCTGTCTACAGCACAGAGCTTATTGGAGGCTATGCAAAAGCAAGCTGCTGTGGCAGTGCAATGCTTGTCTCGTGCTCAGTATGGAGTTGTAACTAAAAGGGGACTTGATGACTGCCATTATATATGAAACAGTTCAGGCATATAGTCTTGATCACCTACTCTCAAAAGAAATCAATTGCCATGTATAAAAAAAAAAAAAAGAAAAAAATCCTTTAAATCAAGACTTCTAAGGAAGGAATGTTGTCCAAAAGGATGTTAATGATAAGACAGGAGTTCAAAAGGGTCAAAAACTTCTACATTTCAACCACTCATCAGTACCATGCTGAAAATGTACATCAGGTGACTGAAGGTGACACCCAAACGTTTGTACCATAAAGGATTTGACCTTAGAATTAGTGGTAGAAGCTTTGAAAGAAAGAATTAAGAAATCCTTCTTAATTGTATTTGTATTTGTACTGACATAATATAAATCAATACTGTAGCCTTAGCTATGACACTACCTTGGCCATGCCAGGATTCTCTCTGTAGGTGTTTGTTCATGCAAAGGTACAGATTTGGTAGGACTGAGTAGCACACAAAGCACAGAGATTTGCCTGTGCCAGTAACCTAAACCTCTTTAATTCAGCTAATCTAACACCTACTCACCAAAAGAAAGTGAGAATAAATGAAATAAGCTCATCAGACCACACCTGAAAATCTCCTCCATCTCCTACATGAGTGAAGAAAGTGAGGCAGCAAACAGCCTGTATGTGCTGCAGAAAGGAACTGCATCTCAGGGGAGTTCTGGGCTGTCACATTGCATCTCACTCTGTGCAGGAGGGAGACATGGGCATCCTAGCATTTCTTATGAGTGGAGCAATCCATTTTGTTGATCCACCAGCTGGCCAAAAGGTGGAGGCAGTGCCAGGCTCCCTGTCTGCCTAGTGCTAACCAGCTGGCCCTGGGCATGCTTAGAAGCCTGCAAAGCCAAGCTGAAGGCAGGAGGCAGTGCAGGGGAGCTGGCTGGTTGCTGACTTGGAGCTGACAATCTTACCCGGCCCAGGAAGCTGTGTTAACCATAAGGCTGCAGCTGGAGAGTTGAGGACTTGGCAAATGACTTAACCTGCCTGCCAGATTTATTTTGGCCTGTCAGGCAAGGTCACAAATTAATTCTTCTGGAGCATTTCAGTTTGATTACGTCAGAACTTTCCAGTGTGAACCTGTAGTGTTGTAGAGACTGATGCTCAGCATCAGAGAGGAAAGTAAAAGACTTAAATGCAGTGTAGGTGCTTATGCTCAAGATTGAAATACTTAATACTCCCTTCTCTACCTTTAAATAGCAAAGTCTATCAGTGCCTAATTTTCACAGTCTGTGCAGCTCTCCAGCATCCTAAAGAACAGCCTTGCCTCTGCTAAGAAGTGCTGGAAAAGACACAGGGCTCAGCTTCTTCTTGCATGTAAGGCATGAAAAGCTTCATACAAGACGTTCTTCCCTCTATGCCACTTAGTCTCTATCAGTGAGCCCCACAAAAGCACAACATCTGTGGTTATGCTTACACAAAGATCCAACTGGTGTTCCTACCTATTTTCATATAATGGCTCATGAGATATAAGACTCTTCCCTTCCCCACCATTCTCTAGCTGTATTTCAGAATGGGTGATATAGCAGCCAAAACCTAAAGATGATTTCAGATATGGAAACCTATTCACAGAGAGCCTAGGACCCTGGGAAATAGAGTGTTTATGACAGTCTCTTCAGCGTTTCCTACTGAAGGGAGCTATCAAGCTGGAATGGGGAGATATTAGATCCCACCTACAGTGCTTAACTTCCCTTAATGTTTAGAACTTAGTACATCACTCTGAGGAGAAGACTGTACTCTGGGTTCAGACACATGAAATTCAGGTCTTGTAGTACAGCAAAACATAGAATCAGAGACAGTGATGGCAGTATGACTTATGGTGTAGAGATCTCCATGTTGGTAACAAATGGAAGTGGTACAGCCCCCAGTTTCACAAAGGTGAAAGAACATTCAGAGATACCAATGTATCTGCCTTGAGTGATAGGTAGATAGGTTAGTGTCACAGTGAGATAAACATTTGACTGCCAGTTCTAGCCACAGACTGAACCTGTGTCAATGTCTTATGCCTGTAGTATACATATAATCTGTATATCACCCCCCAGTTCTCATGGTTATGAACACATCTTGAACATTAATAGTTTTGATTTGACCACATAAGCAGGAATCTAAGTAGAATTCTGGCATGTTAGCTTATTTAGCCCAAATTCTTGGCTGTTTCTTTTGCTATAATTATCTTTTTATTGGCTGGCAAAACAAAGCACCAAAGCAGCTCTAGGTAAAGCAGATTCTCAACTGCATGGGAGATAGATATGACCACTACTAACCAAGGCACTTAAGTCTTGTTTCACATAGTGTCTATAAAGAATGTTGAGTTACTTTTACTTACAAAAGTTAAGATGATACATGGAGGAAATAATGTAACCATATAATGCAGATAGGTTTGAAGGGAGCCAGTCACAACATTTTATGCATTGATCACCACTTACTAAATTTCTAAAGTCATTTAATTACTGAGAGAAAGATTTTAAGAGTAGTGAAAGTGCCCTAAAGCTTCAGAACAAAAAAGGAGACTGTTCTGTTTTTTCAGTGAGACTAAACAAGGATGTGGCAAGAGCCTGAGGATTATGGCTTCAACACCCTAGTTTAGCACTATATTTGTCATAGTGACCCTTGCAGAGTTCATGCAGAGCTCAGTGTTTGATGGTGCAAGTCTCCAATTAGTATTTTTCTCTAAAATATTCACAGTTTACCTAAAGGCAAAATGCATCAAAGATGATGGAGAATGTGGCTATGCAGTAACAGGACCCAAGTTTATTTGTACTAACAGTAGGCACAAGCTGATAAATCCTGGTTAGCTGGTACTGTAAAGATTTTGGTTTAGTTTTGTCCCCATTATGCAGATTGCAATCAGTGTACTTCAGGGTAATCAACAGAGGTATTGCATGTTCAAACTCCTGGGCCTTGAACTCTAACCTTGCCTAACATCAACAACCCATCTTTACAACAACTACAGAGTCACATGTTCCTGGCCCTTACCCTGTTTAGGATGAGTGAAACATGCTGCAGAAGGAAAGCAGAAAGAGAAGAGAGAAAGCAAGTTTGTAAAGCTTCAAAAGCTTCAGAAGGCTGTTGTTTTAACATGGGATTCAATGTGAATTTTGAAGCTGCCTGAAGTAGCTTCTAGATGGGGCATGGTGCCCAGCTGCAGGGCTGCCTGCTCCCCAGTCCCCCTAGCCGGGAGCTGAGTGAAGGTGTACTGAGGTGCCCACATTTGTCCTGCTGAGAGAAGCTGAACAGGCCAGTGGACACAGGTAACTGGGGAAGGGAAACTGGGATGTCAGGAAGAAACAGGGTACAGATAATGAAGGGAAGTGCTGTGATCAGATCTATGTATAATTCCTGCTTCCCAAAACACATCTGAAAGTTAATATAATAATATAATAATATTAGGATGTATATGTGTTCACTGTGAATTACAGCTAAGTGAACTGCAAGGGAAAAAAGAGGGGAAACCAGATTTTTTTTTGGTACATTAAAGCATTTTCAGGTGCCAAAATAAAAACCTTCTCATACTGATTGAAGAAGAACTGTAAGTGCTATTTTTGAACAGCTTTGGTTTTTCTTAGTAAACTGTTCTCTCAGCCCTGCTTGCAGTGTAATTACTGCCTATCCAGCAATAACAGAAATAAGAATGTCCTCGGCAATGTCTTTTTCCTCCAGAGATAATGTGAAATGGTGTTCAGAATGGTACAGAATTGTAATGTACTTACAGCAAAAAAGCCACATAATAATTAAGTATGGAGGTTAGAGGGGAAAAAAAATCCACCACCCCAAATTTTGATTAGAATTCATGTAAAACAGTCTGGAATGCACCAGATCTATAAATAAATCTGGAGGAAGATTTAAACTGTTGTTAGAAAACAAAACAGCCAGTAGATGGCAGGAGAGACCTTGAGATTCAGCACAAAGCTCAGATGGCCTCTAATAGCTACTCTCTTCTGCAACCTCCTGTGCTGCCTCTGATTTTAGCCCTAAGTACTGTATTTGTTAGATTCCCGAGGTTTCTTATGCATTAACTGCACTTAGATCCACACAGTACATTTATTTTTAGGGACAACTAAAGTTTGTTTAATAACTCATTCAAACATGCTGAGTAAAATCCTAGCTCTGTTGAGTTTAACCATTGACTTCAGTGGGGGTTAGAATGGTACACATTTTTTTTAATGCTCATGTTGCAGAGCAGGCATTTCTTTTCCAGGAGGGGTCTGATATTAGTGTTTTTCTCCATTTCCTATCACCCTGCAGCTCCTTTCTCTGGAGCAGGATGTCCATGCTTTCCTGAGAGTTACTGTGTCATTTAAAATTAGTGGATCAAAAGAGCCAGGTCTGACGGGCAAAAGGTTTATTATCTTTCTCTAGGACAAAAAAGGCTGTGTCTCCAATAGTCTTTCCAAATATAGACTTCTAGGAATAATCCACTAAGGTTTCACCAAAGCTGATTGTGAACAAATGAAGTACATTGTTTTGATTTTTTCCAAATGTATGGTTATTTTACAGTTGGATGAATCTGAAAATGAAAACCTTCAACTTAGCAATAAGATATACTCCTGTGGTTAGGAGATCTAGTGGAAAAATTTTTCATCTCTAGAATCACTGAAGAATTTGCAAAAGGCATACGGGACTATAAATTCAAAAGCATTTCTGATTCCATCAAGTAGATAAGCAGCCATATCCTTCAGATGCAGAAAATGAGGCACAGAAATCCTCAGCCTCATGCAGAACTGCATTACACAGTTGCAAAGGCAAGGTTTGGACTGAAATCTGGCTTAAGGTTAGGCCTGCGTCTTTTTTTCTGACACTCATTTTTTTAAACAATACTGGAGTACTGTAGTTGCAAGGTCATATTCCTTGATTACTACAGTAAAGCCCAGAGTTCATTAATTAATGCCATTGAGAAGCACTAGGAATAAAAATGTAGAATGCATAAAAGCTCAGCCTGTGAAGTACACATTTTAATACACGGTAGGCTATATAACTTTGCTTTGCTCTATAAGATAGGACAGGCATGATTTCCAAATGAGGTTTAAATCTGGACTGTAAATATCCTCCCAGATGGGTTGGAAATGTCTGTGTGGTGCATTAGAAACTCCAGAAGGACTTTTTTACAGTTGTAATGCTAATGCTTTTAATTCCTTTGGCAAAATGAGCTGGTTCTAAGTGTTTTGCTTTGCCATGCCCACTGCCAAACTCAGGCTTTACTAACTTCCATTATATTTGGATTTTACAGCAGCAATATTGGTGGAGTCTTTCAGTCAGTCAAATGCATTCAGCTATCTCAGCAAGAGGGCACTAACAAACAGGAGCTGGACAGAAATGAAAGCTGCCCCTTCAAAATGGAAATAATAAGAGCTGTGGCTCACACATGCCCTGCACAGACGTGTGAAAAGAGTGTGCCTGGACATTGCTACTGACTTCCCCTCTGGCTGAGCCTGCACCCCAACCCAGGCTGCGTTACTGTCAGGTTGACAGTGAGGAAATGCCTTAGGGAATTTCCACCTTTCTTTCCTTCTGTTTAGGACAGTGTGTGAGCTAGGAGTTTAGGACTTTTAGGCTCAAGCTGCTGCATGCAGCATCTTGCTGTTGGGAGCTTTATTGCCCATGAACACCACAGCCAGTGGACAGTGCTAACAGAGGAAATTCTGTGGGAGGAAAGGCATATGTGTGTGGTTTTAGCATGGGCAGGATACACTTTTCCAGGCATGACAATTTAGCAGAAAGAGATATGTAGCTGTTCTGGTGGCTTCCTTTAATTGGGGTGCTAGAGGTGCCTTCTCATTGGTGCAGAGTCCAACGTGGGGCTTCAGCAGGGACAGGCCTGACCTGGCATGCTTGCTGTTTTTTAATGTTGTGCAGTGTGTATTATTATTATATATCATCATTGTAGAATAAACTAGTTTAGGACTGATGATCATTCTCAGTCTTCAAGTTTTTTTCCAATGTCTTTAACAGTCTGTAAATTGTTTTTGGGAGAACATTTGCATTTTTGAGCTGCTTGTATTTTTTTTGTACTATACATTCCAGCTTGATCATTGTTAATTAGTGTCATGCTTCTGTGTAGATGACTGTGTTTTACTGCAAGCAGAATTGCTTCTCTTACTAATGGCTCCTTGCTGTTCCTAAATTCCTCTTCTAGTAGTTGAGCATGAAAGTTCATTTTTCTTCTCTCACTACATCTCTTTACTACCTTTGTCTTATCTGAAGTGGTTGACTGGGAAAAGTTTCTTTTTTGTAAACAAGGGGATTAAAGAGAGAGGTGTTCGATTAAAGATGACAGTCTGATCCTACGAAAGTCAATGGCAAATCTCCTGTAAACCATGGTGCAAACAATAGCAGGAAGAAAAGGGCTCTCTGGGTGTAATATTGGTGTGATTTTAAAAGAAAGTGAAATACAATATTCTTCATCTCCTCTCCTGTTTGGGGATACTCTTTTTTGCAGTGTAGCACTTCTGATGACTTAGCAAAACACAGCTTTTTTACAGGGAATTTGTGAATGCTTTGTTATAAATAAAAAAGCACATCTATGTTTTCTTTTTTTTTTTTGCAAAAACCATACTGCTCTTAGTTTGAACATACATGAAAAACACACATTGAATAGAGCACTGGCTATCTGTGCGTAGACTCAGTACACGTGAAGGTTTTCAAACACAACATAGACTAAATTAAGGCTGAGGGAAGGGAACAAGGCAGGTAACCTCCATTTGCTCTCTGTAGGTAATCCTCAGGAGAGAGGTTTAGGGGCAGAGGCAAAAGTGCTTACCACAGGATACTCACCAGGTGTCAGGACACACCCCATGGAGCCCTGATTTGAACAAACTCATAATGGATGGGTTACTTCTGGAAGGGCAGTAGACTGAGAAAGTTGTGTCTTTTCTAATTTCAAACTGTTGGCAAGCAGCAGCTGAAGGCAGAGGGAGAAGTACTATCTATTACTCATGTTTCCACTCTTGAAAGAAAAGCACAGAGAAAATTTTATTCTGTAATTTTTCAGCTATTTAGTCTTCAATCATCTTTATGATAGCTCAGTTTTTAGTTAGAAAGAAAAATGTTTTCTTTAATGACAGTTTCCTGACACCATTTGGGTTCAGCAGAACCTTGCCCGTGATAAGGCTTCTCTTGGAAGAGCACGCTGGCTGCTATTGCCTATTGTGAAAAAAATATCATGGCTCACTGCACAGCTGATTCTTGTACAAGGCAAAGAGATATTGTGCTGTTACTTGGGTTTGAAGGTGCCACCTATTCCTGGTCCCCTGGGGTAGGAAGGAATTGTCTTTCTGTACGGGCCTAGTGAATGCTAGCAGATTGACACTAACCAGGGTCTAACTGTCCTGCCTGTACTTTATTCTAGCTTTATGATGCTATTGATCACACATGTTTTTCTATATATTATTTTTTTTTTGGAGTATTTGGAATACTACTTGACGTGTTATTGTTCCCTGAAGTTTTTGAAGGTATCATTTTGATAGATATACAATAGGAGATGGTAAATCAGAAAAAAACAAAAAAAGAAAAGTTCCTATTCATACTTTTAGCTCATGAAGCAAGAGCACATCCATTGAAATTTAAATGAAAATGGGGACTGTGTCACACACTATAGCTCTCTGGAAAGCTACAGTGGGAGTCTAGCAGTCCAATTCATTCCTTTGTAGAATATTCTAAGGCTAATGGTCTTGCTGGGAGTAAAATGTGTTTTTTTTTTTCAGAACCGTTCCAAGAACAGGCTTTGCTCTTTACCAGAAAACATAAAAGAAAACAAATGCTTACTGTGTCTTTAGTATGCTAAATATGAAATTCTTTGCACAATGGAATGTTAGCAGTAGCCGTAATCATGTTTTCCTTTCATCACCTAGAGAATATAATTTTAAGAGAGGACTGCTGTAATTATATTTCAGACAAAAGGAAGCAGAATTTCTGGATACTATTATAATTGGTCTGATTATTTTGTTGATAGAGAAAAATAAAACGAAAGACCGCAGGAATACTTATTTCATGAACAACATTTTTATTAAGCTGTGCAGACTGTACATAATGCATTTGACTTCAGATACAAAGCAGTAGGCTTATTTTCTTCAAGCACATTTCTTAATATTTTACTTACAGCTATTGCATTCCCTTCTTATCTGTCCAGCTATTAAATTATTCCTATAGTATGTCTATAGCACAACACTAAAGTGTTTATCTTAACTACAGTGGCCAGTGCAGGTGCAATCAATGTCAGCATCCACAGACTCCACAACATCCTCAGATGCAGATTTCTTATCGCTGCTTTTCTGCCATTCCAGCAGGCTTACAGCAGTATCTGTCAGAAGAGAGAAGGCATTGTTAACTAACATCAAGCAAATTAACACGTTTCAAGGAAATACTGTTTTGATGGCTGCCAACTCCCTCATCAAGTGAAGAATGAAATCTTGCCTCCACAACTGACATCTGACTGACTCATTGACTTGAGGCAGGATTTTCATCCATGATATAATATAATTCTTCTGTAAAACCAAAATGAATAACATTTCGCAAAGCACAAAGACAACCCGCAGAAGGCTGTAAAAGTGCTGAAGGTAGCTACTGTCAACGTAAGACCACCACGTACCAATACACATCAGCAATCTCTTTTCATGGTAGTGCTGCATATCACTGTGTATTTCAGCTGACTATTTGTCGAAGTTCATTCTGAAGGATAAGCCCTTTGGAGAATTTTCAGAGGTTCATAAACTTCTAATTAAAGTTTCCCATATATTGTGAAATCTGGCAGAGCATCGTCAGTTGCAGTATTAACCTTACCACACTGCTTTATCAACAGCAGCTTGAATAAGCCATATCCCTTAATGCTGAAATAATCTAAATGGAATAATGATATTCATCCTCCCAATAAATATTCTTAGCTAGTTGGAGTTTTATCATTGCATCTGGAAGAATATTAGGACATCCATTTAGATTAAGTTTTTATAATGAGAATGGTAAATCTTTCATAATTTTAACTCCGTTTATTTTATCCTTTAGTTGGACAATACATTTTTAACATGCCATCTCTCATCACAAGGAAATCTGGAGACTGCTGTACAGGTTCAGGTTATTTCAGTCACTCATCTCCTGAAACGCTAACAGTCTCCTTGGCTAAATTAGTGTCCAACCTGAAGCACAGATTTTGCATAATAAACTGGATAATAAATGTTTCCCAGAAAAGTGCTGGAGATGCCTTAAAAAATATAGATAACATTTTCAAGCTGTGAAATAAGAAATGCTATAAAATGTCTGGGTTCTGCTTTTTACATACTTTATTTCTGAATATATCTCTTAGTACTGGGAATACTGTGGGTCCATTCACTGCCTCTGCTCCAAGTCATTGAACAGAGAAAGAAAAATCCCCAATTTTTAAGGGCTGACCTTGCATTCATATTGCTCCTTAGCCTGAGGAAAAGAAATCAACTTGCTAAAAAACTACAAATGGCATATTTTCCCTTCCTTCTCCTCTTTCCCTTCTTCCTCTTTTTCCCCCTTCTCTTCAGGCTAAATAAATAAAAAAAGCCCTTGATTAGCAATGCTGCTAGCAGACTTCCCAGTCTCTGGTTCAGTAAATGAACCATAGAAGCCTGCAGTTGCTATAAAAGCAGCACTGCCTGCGACAACTAACTTTTTTTTTTTTCAGATTTTTGTCTTTTCTCACACATTTTTGTGAGAGAATGAGACAGCTTTATTATAGCCTAATATTCTGAGGCAGTGAGTGGCCTGGGGTGATGACATTTCAGAGATATAGACTTGGACGCACAAAAGAAATCTGTGAAATATGGATATGACAAGTTTGGGAAGGGTTTTTGTTGAGGATTGGTTTTTCTTTTCATAAAAGGATGCCTCTATTCACATCTCAGGGAGCCATGAGAAAACTATTAGCACTCTCTGCGCTACTTGTTGAATAGGTGGTTGCAGATGGTTGAATATTATAGAAGGATACTCACTGCTTTTATGGCCTGATTCAGCTCATTGCAGCTATTAATAACATCAGCAAAGTGCAAAGTTCTATATAGATGTTGCTTAAAATCAGACATAAAATTCCTCCCCACTATCACTCCACACAGGCAGTTTCAGTGAATCTACACTGGATTATCCCCACTAATAATGGATTTGGCCAACAACAATTAACAAATAGAAGAGACCCTTTCTGTAGATACTCCCTAATAGTAGGTTTTCCTCTAAGGTACTTGTGCACTGTGTAATTCATTAAAAGACTTAGAAAAGAATGCACCAGAAATATCTGTAGTTCCAGGCTTGATTCTGCTCTTTTGCTTATGTTAACTTCAGTGTGAATTTGTGTTAGGAAATGTTTCACACCCATGAAATATTGGTATAATCGAAAGGAGAAAAAGTCCCAGTGTTTTTAAAGACCTGGGGCACAAGTGAGTGTGTATAAAATACCTTCAAAACCAAAGAGGTTTTTTTGGAACGCTCTAGAGAACATTTCAGCAATGTGTTTTTTGCTGATGTATTGCACAGTGGCATAGCATGGCAGCCTAATCACAGCAGTCATGTCACACTACTTGACTGACATTCAATTGCCTTGCTTGCCCTGGTCTACACAAAATTGGAGGCTGTAATGTGCATAAAAGGACTCAGTGTTGCTTATCTCAACTTTATGGAGATCCTGAAAAGGTGAAAAAAAAAATCACATCGATCACTGCTGCCTCTTTTACCATCTCAAATGTTTTTCTCAGATGATGCTACCTGACACCATCTAAACTAGCTTTTAGCTAGCCAGTACTATCAATGGTTATAGCAAATACTAATGGGATTAAAAACAGCACCTCGGAAAGGAGCTGAAGCAGTACAGGTCTGTGTGTGGTTATGCTATGTTTTGTTCTTTTGAGTTCTCTGACAGAGCTCCCTCAGTATGTGACACAGAGAAAAATAGCATACCTTTTGGGAAACAGTGGAAGCCAACCTTAACTGAAGTTGTTTTGATTGGAGTACAGTCTTTCATACACTTCAGTATGGGGTCAACAGAATAGCATGTAGATTCTTCTCCATCAATAGTAGGATTTCGATTCAGCTTCACGTAACTGCGCTGCAGCTTGCACCCTAAGAATAGAAGGAAACATAGTTAAAATTGTAGAGATAAATCCCAGTCAATCGTCTCAATAATAAAGGTCCATATTTTCTCTTCAGCTTTTATTAAAACCTAGGTGCCTGACAAACCATTTCCACAGTAGTGAGGTTACTGAGATAGCATGATAATAAGTTGGGGGATAGAGGAAAGAGTCTGAAAGGGGAGCTATTTTTAAAATCTAATTGCACAATATAACCCAAATGGAATAATGTATATCCAGGTTTTTATAACAACATAATACACAGAAAATAACCTCTCATGTCTGAAAGCTATCAAGAATAGATACTACAAGCACAATGGCTACTTCATTACATTAGGAAAAACGGCAACTGTAGTGAATGGATAGAAAAAAAGGCAGCACTTATATAATAACATCAAGGATAATTTTTGTATTGGATGATTTTTATAATGCTGCAATTATCTATCTCTCTAGAAAGGTATAATGTAACTAAACAGGATCCCAGCTGTGATTCTGTTTCCTGACACACAGATAAGTACAATTTTGCTGTCACTGAAGTCAAGGAGAAAACAAACATTAACTTCAGTAAAGTTATCTCAGGTCCAAGGTAAGTGGAGACCAACAGAACAAAACTGTATTGATGTTATGGGAGACGGTCATTATTTTCCAGCTACGTGTGAAGAAACTCTTTTTCTTCAAGAGTATTTCTAAATATTTCCATGAGATTGCACCCTCAGATGGTGCAGAAAAAAAAAATGTTCACTCTGAAGATTTACATAAACTTAAGATCTGACACTTCATTCGCAGTCTGCAACTTGTTTGATTAAGTTTGCAGACAACAGCTGAAACTGCTTTGATACTGTGGTGAAAATCACACTTATTTCAGTGGCAGAAAAATTATGCCTGTTTTTTACCTCTGCAAGAAAAAAGCTACACGGTGTAAGAAATCATAGTGGAATAATTTATTTAACATTGAAGTGTACATGAGACAAAGACTTCTGCTACAGTATATATTCTCTGTATTCACAGGCAGTGGTTAATGAAATTAAAATGGATATAAATTGCTATTGTCTTTTCTAAATAAAAGTTATCTGCTGCTTTAAATATATATATAAGTATATATATATGTAGATATATATTTCTCTTGGCAGAGGAAAAGTGAAAGTGTATTCTCCCCAAACATTGTTTTCGGATCTACTCACCACCAGAGCAGGTTTCTTCTAGCAATACCCATGAATGAACAAAAGCAGGACAGCTGTGTGCCAGCTTATGATTTGGCATTTTGAGTTCATTGTGCTTTTCTCTGTCATTATTTCCACAAACTCCACAGGTCTTTCCTCTCATCCACGAAGCAACGGTAACCTATAAACCAGCACATCTTTCTAGTGAATGCTGAAGTGTTCGTCTGTTACATTGCCTAAGCACTAAGCAGAAAGATACTAGTAACCTTGAAAGTAAGCCAAATACCTTAAGGGTCACACCATCAAAAGTCACTTTCTTCAGTCCATGTGTTTGAGCTTCCACAGTAACTGTTGTTCCATTTTTATAAATTTTAACATTGTCTGCAAGAAGACAGTGAATCATAAGGTGATCTAATTAATTTCAAATTAATGGAGAAACTAAGTAGCACAATATGAGCATTAATGCGTTTTCCTTTACAAGGATAATTTTGTTGCTTTTTTTTTTCATGGAGACATAAAACAAAAATAGAAGAAATTATGTCTATATTTGTAAAAATATTTTCTATCCAGTCTGCTAAGTTATGAAATTATAATGACATTTTTGGTACTCCAGCTAAATATTTGAACCAAAGCATCTGTGACTATAACAAGAACTTTTTTTTTTTTTTAAACAATCACCAACCTAGACATACCATATATATTAGAGTTATGCTGCAGGAAAGCAAGAGCTTATATACTATAGGAAACAGGAATGTAAGTCAATAAAATCTTAAGAAAATAAAGTCTCCATTTTTCCTTTGAATTAATTCCACTTGTATTTTCTTTACATTGAGATTTTTCTGCGGAATGTTTAAAAACATCTTGAGGATATTTACTTTCCAGGTTAGTCCTGGAAAACAGGATATCACTGCTTACCTTTTACATATTCAGAAACTCCACTCTGTGGTAGAACTCGTTCTTCATTGCATGCCACAAGAAGAGATGAATTTGTAGTGGGACAGATTGTGATATTCCTTCCAATAAAAGAAAAGAAACTAGTGATTAATTTAAAATGTGAAAAAGAAGAGGTATTTGTGACCAAAACTAGCAGAAAGACAATTTGAATATCTGAATTTTAAATGACTGAGTGAGCTGTTTTCTTCCCAAAGTGCAAAATTCATTGGGACTTTGGGTTTTGAGATTCAACCTTTCAAGAAAATACAGTGTGGAGATTTAACGAACATATTTTCACATAATGGTGGCTGTGAAACTGAAGACAACTGCTTGAAAGAGTCCAGTACAGAGCCACAAAAGTGATTAAGGTGGTGGAACATTTTCCTCATGAGGAAAGGCTGAGGGAGCTGGGTCTCTTTAGTTTGGAGAAGAGGAGACTAAGAGGTGACCTCATTTATGCTTATAAATAGTTGAAGGGTGGGTGTCTGGGGGATGGCGTCAGGCTCTTCTCAGTGGAGCTCAGTGACAAGACAAGGGGCAATGGCTGTAAGCTGAAGCATAGGAGACTCCATGTGAATACACATAGAAATTCTTTCCCAGTTGGGGTGGCAGAGCACTGGAACAGACTGCCCAGAGAGGTTGTGGAGTCTCCCTCTCTGGAGATGAAATTCAAGAGCTGTCTGGATGCGCTTCTGTGTGACCTGGTGTAGGGAATCCTGCTGTAGCAGGGGCGTTGGACTAGATGATCTTTCGAGGTCCCTTCCAACTCCTAACATTCTGTGATTCTGTGTTTCTGTGACAACAGCAACTAAACCAAAGAGATGCAGACGAGATACTTCTAAAAATCCCCAAACATCTGATTGCAAATCAGTTTCACCTAGGAGCTATTCATCTCCTATCATCAGACTAACTTCCTGAAGCTTTATACCTAATTCCTGAGCCTTGAGAATAAACCACACTTACACTGAAGTTGTATTTATGTGAACCTCTGCTGAGAAAGCCTGAGGATCAACCTTTCTTGTAGTAATGATGAATTTTGGGTGTTCAGTACAGTCTTGGGCCACTATTAGCTTGCAGCTTTCATTGAAAGAATATGTATGGCTCACATGATCGAATGTTTTGAAATCTCCCTCTCTGAGTTCACATGTAGCTGCAAAAGAAAAACCAGAAAAGAAATGGCAGATGTACATGTGGTATACATGTTGTTTTAAAGTATTGAAAGCCACCTCTATGAGACTGAACTACTGAACAAACAGGAAAAAAACATCATCACCTCCTTGGCAGAAGCTTTCAATGCTACCAGAGTCTGCAACAATGGGATAGCACTAGAGAATAACCACCAGATATAGACTATACTAGTATACTAAATACAAAACTCAAGCTAACAGAGACTAAAGGTGCCATATTCTTGAGAAACTAAAAATAGTAACTAATCATGATAAAAAATAGTTCACATTCCCCACAGAAGTGCTACACACCAATCAGCTAAGACTCAAATGAGTCCTTTTTGAAGAAAATGAACATGGCAGAAAATACATGATCTGTCTTGTACCCATCGTCTGATGCCTCTCAATGCAGAGGTGCACCTTCTTAGAAGGCACAAAACCCAACCTCTAGTCTTTGCAGATAGGAGTGATGCCTGAACTCTGTATATTTACATCAGTCTGAAGTCTCTTCATTCATCTGTCAACAAACATGCTTCTAAGTGATGGAATGAGCTGCTGAGAATGGAGGGATAGAGATGCTATGCTTCCCTAGAAGATCATTACAAAGAAAGGCAAGGCTCAGTCATGGCAGAAGATACATCTATGAACATTGCTTATTCATGAGGCAAGCATATAAGTAATATTTACATTGATCTTCTTGTGCAATTTGTGAAGCTATTTCATAAAATAAATTCCAGGAAGTGATATCTCGAGTCTCATAAGTTGGAGACGGGCCTAGGGGCATAGTGAATGGCATTCGGAGAGCCTGAGAGTAAAGTGTTAGCTGAAAAAACAAAAATGAAAATACATTAAGATAAATTGAACCATATTGCTTAAGATATGACTGCAAACAGTCTTTCTTGAAAGAAAAAAACTTGAAGATACATTTATACAATTGCAGTTGTGTTAGTCTCTCCAGGATTCACACAAACATTAAGGTTTTGTGAGGAATTTTTGTCTTCTAGTCACATTTCTTGACTTTTTGAGAAATTGTTAGGGACATTGGAAAGTTACCAAGAGTTGAATCATAGAATGATTTAGGTTGGAAGGGTCCTTAAAGACATTCTAGTTCCAACCCCTGTGCCATGGGCAGGGATGCCTTCCATTAGACCAGGTTGCTCAGAGCCCCATCCAACATGACCTCGACTGTTTCTAGGGATGAGGCATCCACAGCTTCTCTAGCAACCTGTTGCAGTGACTTACCGTGCTCTGAGTAAAGAATTTGTTTCTAACATTCAATCTAAATTTACTCTCCTTCAGTTTAAAATCATTACGCCTCATCCTATCACTAGACTTCCTGATAAAGAGTCCCTCTTCATCTTTCCTGTAGGCACCCGGTAAGTACTGGGAGGCTGCTATAACATTTCCACAGAGCCTTCTGTTCTCCAAGCTGAACAACTTCTACTCTCTCAGCCTGTCCTCACAGGGGATGTGCTCCAGGCCTTGATCATCTTCATGGCACTGCTCTAGACCTACTTGAGCAAACCTATGTTTCTTTTAAGCTTGAGGCCCCAGAGCTGAATATAGTACTCCAGGTGGGATCTTCTGAGTTTAATTGATAATTAAGTGTCTTTAAAAATAAGGTAGCAAGTAACTGAGTAAGTTGATGGATGTGTCTAGAAAAGTGAACAACATCCACTACAGGCTGAAAACTGGCACGATAAGCATTGGGTAAAATCTCTCACTGTAGCTACAAATTACATTTACCAAGAGAATCAAATTAACATCTAGTGTGCCTGACTCTTCATTATCATGTATTAAAGATCCTGCAATACTAAAGCACTAATTTCTCTCTGTATGAATAGCTGGCTGTTCTTTATTTGCCAGAGATCCATTTTTCAAAGCGGTGCGTAGGGATTTGGTGGACAAGGACCAATTAATCAGTGGGATTCTGCAGCTCCAGCCTGTGCGAGCTGCTCTGAGAGTACAACTAACTGTTCCAGTTTGGTTAAAGCAGAGTTGTGTTTGTGGCTGTCATAACTTGGTTGAACCTGCCTCATCAAGCATGGTTACTGCAGGTGTGGGACTTGAGTTCCAACACAGACAGATGCCACGCATGGTTGCGAAGAAGTGTGAGGTTTTCTCAAGGCCTCCATTATATGCTCTGAGACACCTGTACATAGCACAGAGCTAGTCACACTGGGTAAAACGAATAAAGGTGTGAGTGCAGAGCAGTCATACTTGAGACAATTTGGGCCTAACTGTTGTTCTTAGAATGGAAGTAAGGTATTTGACTACAGAGTCTGATTTTCACATTATTACTACATTGCATCAAAACAGCATAAACATCAAGAGTACACTTGCATGTATTTCAAGACTCATCTAATGTAGTCAGGTATGTAGTAGCTCGTCTAAAAGGGAATGTTTTCCTTTTTTTTCCTTTATGTTAATTTTCAAAATTTTATTAGTTGAAAATCTGTTCAAGGTAAGGAAAAAGAAAATAAAAATTGGCACCTACCCCAGGAGCTTTAATTACTGTATCAATTGTTCGTGGAGACGTTGCAGCTGCCCTTACTATAAATTCATGAGATGGATTTCTCTGATGTGCTTCTGAGAAGCCCAACATGAGCGCTGCACCAGGAACGTATTGCATGAATCTAGAGATAAACAAGATGTGACAAGCTCAGGTACATGAGCAGAAGCAGTCATGAGCACTACTGGCAGTTCTGAAAATTCAGGGAAACAACAAAATAACTGAAAAGGCAAAGAAGTAATAGTTTGGGTCAAATTAAATGGTTAATTTTATCCAAAATAAACACATTGTGTTTATTTTGTTCATTTTAACAAAGTATGTTTGAGACTGAATAGAAGAACATTTCAAAATAAAAAAGCATTTTGAAATATCAAATCATTTAATATCGAAAATGAAATTAAGTATGTAAAGATTTTAAATTTTTGGGGGATATCTTTTAATATGAAACAGATGGGGAAAGTAGAAGACATTCACAAAATATTTTTCTGTCATTGAACTTGTGTTTTCCATCCAAAAAAACCCCAAACGTGTTTGGGTTGAAAAATGTTATCCAATCATAGAATCATAGAATCATTAGAGTTGGAAGGGACCTTAAAGATCATCTAGTTCCAACCCCCCTGCCTGGCAGGGACACCATCCACTAGATCAGGTGTTTTTATAAAACAAATGAGCATAAGAAAGGCAAAATAACTTAGAAAAGAATGAATTACATACGCTGTGCTTGTCTTTTTTATCCAAGATGGAAGACTTCCCCATTGCAACTTCAGCTGTATGGCTGGCTTCCTTGCCAGTTGGCCTGTAGTTGCAATGGCTTCTATCCTGTAGTGCCGGCACTCCTTGCCCCATCTCAGTCTGGCCTTTACAAACAGGGAAACAGTCAGCTGAATTTCAGAACAGAGTCACAGAATCACCCTTGACCATATAAAAATGAAAGTTTTTTTCTTTCTTGAAACCTCACATTAATCCTTAAGCCTTCCACGTCTTTCTTTTGTTCTAAATAGGCTCAGAGAGAAATTTTGCCTACACCTGGAAAAATCTGAGACATAGTGGAAATAGAAGTTTGCTAGGCTGTGCAGAATGACATGTACATGTTCCTATCTCAAAGCAGCCCCTGAAAGCTCAGTAATTTTCTGAGATTTCCTTAGACTTGGTAATTTCATAATATATATTTTTTTTCTGTAAGAAGACTGCACTGTAATTTCTATTAGCCTTTGTCAAGACCTCTTGATTTCAACCCACCCCACATTTTTCAATACTAAAATATCATTTTGAACTTCTTAATTGCAGCTGTGAAAAGCAGAGGTTTGTTAATTGTTACTCAAAGATATCTTGCATTAAAAGGTACTTGGGAACTGCTGCACAGGGGAACACAGAAAAAGAAGACAGGTCTGTTCCTTCAGTTATGATGCTCTCTAAGGCATCAATCCATTACTCTATTTTCTTCATCTTTTCATACAAATCTCAAGAAATATAACATTTCTAATACAGTTTGAGTTATGTGTCTTCTGAAATGAACTATATAGAGAAAACCAGCTAGATTCCCAGACAAACTCATAGTAAAACAAATAATGAATAAGTAGTAATGAAACAGCCAATTTTTAAAATATTTTTTATACTTCTAGAGGCCATATTTTTATGCATCTTGAAAATCAGTATATTTTTGCCAGATTTTGACATGGTTGATTTTTTTTTGTTTTTAATTAAAAGGAATGGTGAAATATAGGAACATTTTTCTGAAATTTTACAAACTCTGTGAAATATTTCAGAACATGTATGCTTTTCCTGTTAAGCTCTCCTAATCAGCAGGTGCTCTGTGCTTATTTAAAAATCTCTGGGCTTTTTAAACATCTCTCTAGGCAAAGCTGCCTGTCTGCTTACCTGGGCTTTCAGAGGCAGTATTACAGCATCAGCACATGCTTTCCAATTGGTTTCAGCCAGCTGAACCACAACTAGTTGCACATCAACTTTGGCAGCATCAGAACGAACATATGCTGTAGCTTGATAACCTTGATTTCTGTTGTCACTCCTTACTGCCTGTGCCACAATCGTAATGCCAGGTGGAATTATGTCTCCCAGGAAGTTGCGCTGAAAAACAACCCCCAACCATCTGTGCTTAAGTATTTCTGTGTATTCACTGGAGAGCCTACAGTCCATTTTATGTGCACTTATCACAGGAAGCAGCTCTTTGTCCTTTGTCAGATTAGCTTTCTATATCCCCAATATTTAAGGAAGAATTTTGTTGGAGTCTTATTCCACTGCGACCAGGAATTTCCAAAGACATGATTGTTTTGATGAGGGATCCCAGACACTTCCAAACTATCTTTATGAACATAGTAAGATTATGTTCATTATTTTAATATTTCAAATAGCTGCCTGCAATATATATTGGATAGCTTCATAGCAGTATACACATTCACAACATATTTTAATATACTACAGCTCATTCAAACCAATTGATTATTTCAAAAACCTTCTTGGCAGGAAAGTTCCCATAGACATTGCCTGCATTTGCAGAGCTATTTGTTCTAGTATTATATATTATAATATATATTATTATTATTTTATAGAATACTGTGTAATAAGATGATCTCTGCATTTACCAATCAGCAATAACCATAGAGAGTCTGATTTTAGTTATACTGTGCATGCACTCATGACCTCAGGTTTGCATCTAAAAATAATTAGGTAGACTTGAGTTAAAAAAAGACCTTTGAATAAAGATTATTTAGATCCTTTTCATTTTTACCTTAATGCAATTGATTTTGCATTTTGTGTTTTCATAGGAAAAAGAAAATTCTTTCCTCTTTAACTTACAAATGCATTCCCTTCAACTTCTATAATTTCCAATTCCAGGCTTTCACATACTGCAAGCATGTTTAGAAAATTAATAAGTTTGCAGATGACACTAGGCTGGGTGGAAGTGTTGATCTGCTTGAGGGTAGGGAGGCTCTGCAGAGGGACCTAGACAGGTTTGATCAATGGGCAAAGGCCAATTGTATGAGTTTTAATAAGGCCAAGTGTCAGGTCCTGCATTTTGGTCACAACTACCCCTAGCAGCGCTACAGGCTTGGGGAGGAGTGGATGGAGAGCTGCCCAGAAGATAGGGACCTGGGGTTGTTGATTGATGGCCAGCTGAACACAAGCCAGAAGTGTGCCCAGGTGGCCAAGAAGGCCAAAGGCATCCTGGCTGTGTCAGGAATAGTGTGGCCAACAGAAGTAGTGAGGTGATCTTGCCCCTCTACTTAGTGCTGGTGAAGCCATACCTTGAATACTGTGTGCAGTTTTGGGCACTGATATATAGGAAGGACATTGAGATGCTGGAGAGGGTACAGACATGGGCAACTAAGCTGATCAGGGGTCTGGAGAACAGGCCTTATGAGGAGAGGCTCAGGGAGCTGGGACTGTTTAGCCTGGAAAAGAGGAGGCTGAGGGGAGACCTTTTCACTCTCTTCAGCTACCTTAAAGGAGGTTGTAGAGAGGCAAGTGTCGGCCTCTTCTCCCTTGTGACTAGCAATAGGACTAGAGGGAATGGGTTCCCGTTGTGCCAGGGCAGGTTTAGATTGGATATTAGGAAGAATTTCTTCACCTAAAGAGTGGTGAAGTATTGGAATAGGCTGCCCAGGGAAGTGGTGGAGTCACCATCCCTGGAGGTTTTCAAAAAAACGGTAGATGTGGGGCTTAGGGGGATGGTTTAGGGACAGCAGTAGTGTAGGGCTGTTGGTTGGACTTGATGATCTTGAAGGTCCTTTCCAACAGTGAAATGTTTCTATGTTTCTAAACGAAGGAAAACATACCAAAGAAACCAGCAATCAAACCCACAAAGCCAAGAGAATTTGGAAAAAAAAGTTTTCATGGTGGAAAAGTATCCCAACAAACTTGCACTTTCAATTTACAGACCTCACTTGCAGAGTACTTCTTGAGCCTAACTCTTCAGCTGTTTGAGTGCTACACCCACAGTTCCTGCTCAGCAGCCAACGAAGTCCAGCTGCTCATTTGTACCACATAGATAGTAGTACCTCATGCGTCAGGCTGGAACCATGGCTGTGGTGGATAGCGACTCCTCTGTTCACGTGGCTCCTCCTTGAGCTGTGGCCAGTATTTTCTCCATGGTGGTGGCTGCTGCTGCTGGTACTGTGGCTGCTTCTTGACTCAGAAGAAGATGATGATGGGCTGCTTGATATCTTGTGATCTGGATGCTATGAAACAAAAATAGGTTAAAAAGCTGTGACATGGCCTATAGTATCAGCCTCCTTCTATAGGTAACAGACAAATTATATATATCTAGAGTGTAATTATTATCATAGGCGAACATGAAATATGTTGGGGGGGAATGTGCCTCATATCTCCCTAGACTTTTCTGCTGACAGAAACACTGCATAGACAGTGATTGCAAATGGCAACATCACATTGTTCAGGTCTAATCTTAGAGCAAATAAAATCTCACATTTAATAAGTGATAAAATATATAAATTTTTTTAGAAATAAAAAAGCCATAACAATTCAATTAAAGTCATTGCCAAACGCCCTCCTGTTTCACAAGCAGAATACATAATAACTTTACAGGTAATACCTACAAAAGCCACTACATTATCATCCTTCTAATATATACTTGAAATACTTCTGCGCCATAATGCACACTGAACCTGGTTTCTAATACAATCTGCATACCTGATAATTTTGCCATGATTGCCTAAAAACTGTGGACATAGCTATTTCCATTGGAAGGGCCCACAGTTTTATAATTCCCCCATGGTCTTTGTACATTTAGTTTTGGCTGCATTGTACAGCATCTGGCCCAAAGGTATTCTGACCCAAACTGGAGGACAGCAAGTGCTGCAACAACAGAAGGATGTAGTGTAATAGTATTTTAGTAATAAATCTGCTTATTTTGGCTTATTTTTTGGTATTGGACAGTATGGAATGCTCAAGTGAAAGGGACCAATCAAAGCCCTTCAGTAACATGCTCGATAATATCAACTGTAGCCACCATGGGAACGTGCACTTGAATTAGGGACCTACCTGATGGACGTGAGCAGGCCTGAAGCGGAGCTGGTATACTTTTGGAAGGTGATATTCCTGAAAAAGTCCAAAAGGAGTTATTACCTACAGCTCAGTAAGGATCACCTTCTAACAGAAGTCAAAGCATTAGAAATTTTTACCCGTTCTGTAGATGTGTTGTATATACTATGACTGTTAAATTGGGACTTGACACGTTTCGTCTCAGCTTGTCTGTCATATCTGCTCTGGTGATAGAAAGCACCAGTGCTCTCACTACTGCTGCTGCTGGTGCCACTGCTGGTGCTTCTGCTGCTACTGCTGCTACTCTGTGTTTTATGTGTCTGCTCATGGACACTTCTCTCTCCTTCAGCAGCACTGGCATGTGGAAATAGTGTGTCCTTGGACTGCTTCCTAACCTTATGCTTTATACCAGATGCTTTACTACTGCTGCTGCTGCTGTTGCTGCTACTTGTGCTGCTATTTCTGCTACCTTTACTGCTGCTACTGCTTCTACTGCCCTTGCTACCGCTACTCTTGCTGCCGGTACTGCTACTACTGCTGCTACTGCTACTACTTTTGCCATTGCTACTCTTGCTACTGCTGCTGCTTCCCTTCCTGCCACTGCCACTGCTACTACTGCTTTTGCTGCTACTGCTACTGCTGCTTTTGCTGCTGCTCTTGCTGCTGCTACTGCTGCTTTTGCTGCTGCTACTATCACTACTACTACTACTGCTGGTGCTGCTACTGCTACTTTTGCTGCTGCTACTGCTGCTTTTGCTGCTGCTACTATCACTACTACTACTACTGCTACTGGTGCTGCTACTGCTGCTTTTGCTGCTGCTACTGCTGCTTTTGCTGCTACTGCTATCACTACTACTGCTGCTGCTGCTGCTGCTTTTGCTGCTGCTGCTGCTGCTACTGCTGCTGTCTCCAAAGGGGTAGAATTTCTTTCCTTTGGCTTTGGACTGTCTTGTTTTCATATTTATCTGTGTGCCTCCTTGTGATGATCTGTTGTCAGAGTCACTGCTGGAGGGGCTGCTTGTTGTACTCTCGTCACTTCCACTGGTGCTGCTGGCACTTGATGATGAGCTTCTGGATTTTCTTGTCCCCTAGTCAGTGATACCATTGGAAAAACAAAATTATTTTTCTGTGTTTCTGCAGAAGTTTGTAAGTAAAATCAGATACAGAGACCTATGAAACTCTTCGGACAAGATGTATGCCTCATAGAATTCTTGCAATTCCTCACAATAAGACAAATACATAATAATGTGTTGAACCCACACATAAGTTGAACAATAGTCCAAACTCTATTGTGATCATGAACATGTAGAAATTGTTGATCATAGAATTACATGTAACTCATGTTTGTAATGACAGCGCTGTAGCTGTGGCTGTCTCAGGTCAAGTTGTGTAGATAGATGTCACACTTTCTTGCTACAGTTGATGTAACTGAAAAGAACAGACTGCCTTTTGGGCACACAGCAGCTATTCTGTGTTTTACAAGAGATTTTCAGAAAAATATACAAAACTAACCTGCTCTTTCTAATGTCCTTCACCTGCAGAAGAGATGAATGCAAACAAAACACCTGCAGAACAACCAGTGCCCCAAACCCCTGTCTTTATTTTACAATTTATGTATACTATCAAAACAAAGGAAGCTAGTTAGTAAAAGAAATATAAATATCTAAGCTTTGTGTAATGTCTCCCACAAATTTAGAAGTAGATTTTCACAGTGGTACCTGGTCATCAGTATCAAGGATTTTCTTCACTCTTCTAATTACTTCTTTGCTGGAAGATACTTGTACCTTTGGATCTTCAAATGTTACTAAACGTACCATTTTTGCAGGAGCTTTATCTCCTGCTTGAATTGTGACTTGTATTTTTTCAATAGGTACCTCTGTGTAAGCTGAAATTGCACAACAGTTAGTATTATTGTTATTATTAGCAAACGGGTAATAGAATAAGACAATGTTTGCTATAATTTATTTAGCTATTCTTCCCCAAATGAAAATATAGAAGCTCATTGACTATTTTTGATATTGAGGAATTTTATTTAAAGAGTTCTATAATAGCTAAAGCACATCCTGTAAATAAATAAATTTAAAAAAATTAGCATGATGCCAGATTCTTTTCAAGTCAAGAAATAGAATGACCAGCAAATTTATGTCAAGTGAATTAGCTTGCTTAACTAGGTAACACTGTGGGATGGTGAATGAGGCATCAGAGAGGAATTGAGGATCAAATCTTGAATTGTAAAGAAAGACCCAATGCTTAAACCATTAGTTTGATACTTAAGACACCTAGAATCAGTGACTTGCTGTGCTTTTACTTTTTATGATCATGGATTAAGACATTAAGGGCTAGTTCCTGGTGGGGTTAATCCATTATTGCCTTTCAAAGCCTGAGTTTTTAGAGTGTAGCTACAGGACACTGCATCAGATCTGTTGCCCATGTCCAATGGTTCTGTGCTTGTATGCCAAATCCAATGATTCAGGATGCATCAGACACACTCCGCAGGCACAGATCAGTTCTGCTTGACATTGGCCATGTTGAGTGACGTTGGTGGGAGAGCTGGGAAACAACTGCTAAGATGACTGGGAGAGAAATGGATTCCTGCTCGAAGCGTATTCTGTTATCAATACTGGCAGGGCTAATGTTAGTTTTAGTGGTACTTAAGATACAAAAGATATATATGTACATATACAAATATACACCTCCCCCCCCCATCCACCCAACTGCTACTTTCTTTTTTGTGCAGTCATATTTACCTGGTTTGAAGCTTATTCTAAGGGCATGCTCGCCAACAAGGTAATAAAGAGGCACGTTTTTGATAAATGCTGCATGTATGCTTTTCCTCTCAATGCACACTTGAACTCCAAATGTACTGGCATTGGAGCATGTGGACTGAACATATGGCTCTTTTTGGGAAGAGATGTGTCCAAAGGAAAAGGAATTTCCAGATGAAACATCTTCTGCAGACTGCTTGTCCTATTAGATAATACACTCCAGGTTACACTGAACAACAATAAGGAACACTTGCATGTTACAAGTACTGTTTCAATAGTAGTTACATTATTCCACTGGAGGAATTAACTAGTTTGATTGAGATAGCAATGCCATAACATAGGAAAACTTGGTTTTCAGTTGGACAAAATTATAAGCTGAATGGCTTGATTAGACTATCTAATATAAAAAGAGCTTCAGGCCATAAGAATAGAAAATTGTATCACAAATTAACTCTAAATATTTAATTTTGTTTTCCTGGAATATTAAACAGTGTTAACAGGTTCTTGATACATCTCAGTGTGCTCTAGGCTGACTGGAGTTCTTTTCTTGTATTTTATTTTTGAGTGGGGTAAACAATGGAGTGTTCACCTTCATCTATGTCTATGAAAATTCTGTTTCAGTTGAAGTGTGACATGAATGTGTGACTATATCAACTAGATGGTGAAAGAATATCAGATGTCAGAAATTTCCACTCAAAACTATTTAAATGTGCTAAGCAATGCTTGCAGAAGAACAAATTAAAAATAGTTAAAATTAGAATTAAAACCATGAAATGAAACCCATGATTTCCTGGAGCAATGAAGCAAATATCTAAAGACTCATAATCATAAGCTTTCATTTCGCATGTAATACATGTTTGCTAGTCACTTTTTACTCAGTTTATCATGTGTCACAAGATTCCAAACTGGAATGAACTGCACTGAAAAACTGGAATTTTATTTAATGCTGATATTTTTTTCCAAAGGAAGTTGTAACGATACTGGGAAATGCACCATTATGCTGTTGCCTTTCATTTAAGAATAACTTAGCAGACTGCTGAGTTTTCTGCAAGACAACACACAGCCACAAAGCAGAAGGACTTTGCTTGTTCCAGAATATTGGAAACTTCTCTCACTGATAATAGTTTTGCCTATTAACTTCTCCATAGGAAAGTGCTGTACTCATCTGCTATTCATCTCTTATTTTATCTGAAAACCCTTCAGAGTTATAGGACAACAATGAAACCAGAACAAGACAGTGTATTCCTCACCTCTGTCAGTCTTTCACTGAATGAACTGTTGCAGTGATACCTTCACAATGCTGGCCATCATAGAAAGCCTGTACTGGCTTTTATGTAAGACTGTAGATGAGGAAATCATTTGATTTAACACACGAATTGCCATCCATCCTTGAATCAGGATGCTTAAAGGCATTACATTTAGTTCTATAAGTTAAGCAATGGAGTGTCTTGTGGAACACTTGTGTCTCCCCCAGGACTGTGATGTTTGCCTAATATTTGCAAATGTTTTGAAGATTGTGGGCCTATCCTGTAGATGGCAGTGTAAAATTAATTACAAAACCCCCCCACATTTTGCTTTTGAAAAGTTGTTCCAAGTCTTAAGTATTACACTCCAGAGTTTAAAGTGATTCTGCTACAGGGCTATTTGTGTTATTAGATTGAACCTGACTTATTTTGAGTGAAGTAATTTTGGTCAGAGATGAACTGTACCTTTTCCTATAGAGAAACAATATAGTCTTCCAGTGATTAAAAACCCCCAAAAGAATAGTCAGACACTACATCATTTACCCTGATGTTATTAGTCTCGCCCGATGCAGAATCTGAATTGAAGGACATCTTCAAGATATCAGGTACTGCTTCAGGTAGAAGAACTGGAGTTATCTTACCAGCAGCCAAATCCCCAATGTTTCGTGTAACAGCAAATGTCTTTGACCTGTAGAAAAAAAATTAGAGGAATCCTGTATCAATAAAGCACTGCCGAGGAAAAAACCTGAGTAATGCCTTTTAGCACATACTCAGCAACAAGCATCATACCTTGCCAATTGCTTTACAGATACTGCATCTTTCCTGTTGTATTGTCAAGGACTGCTAAGAGTGAATAAAGACATAGATCTGCCTTAGGGGCAGATAACTCAGTTAGGCTTTTAGAATCACATGTACAGGTTAAAAGCATTGCAGTTGATGGTGTCTTCATATGCCTAACACCTTGAAGAACAGCCCACTTACTTAGGAGTCATTTCCTTTGACACTGTATTTGGGAAAATACTTCCATAACTTCAGAAAAAAAGGAACCTGGTGACTACAGAATACGGTTTCCCATGCAACTTTTGTTAAAGTAAAATTAAAGAAAGGAGCCTGAAATCATCAAAGTGTTTCCAGCTTGATATAAACTCACTGGTACTCATGGTTTGGCCATGACTTGGCAAGACATCACAGAGAGATGCATAGGGATATTAAGAGCCTATTTACATAAACGTGTTCAGTACATAGGTTCCAGTGTTGCAGACTCCTAGAGTATTAGTCAGGATCCAGGATCAGTGATGTAAGGTGTAACATGAGACTAAGACTCTCATGATTAAATACCCTGACACCATGGCTACATACCCTAGGTTCTTCATCAGAGTTGTTACAGTGCTGTGATAACTATGAGTTTTGCTTTGGGTCAGACAAACATCTTGAATGCTGAACACTTTTGAAAAATGAAAACATATTTCCCTCAGCTATTAACAGTGTGCTAACTCTACTTTATTAGCCGTTTATCAGCATTAACATCCAGCTCAAAATTCCCCACGTGCTATTTCTCTAGTATGAAGTTGATCTGCTTGCCCTGGGCCTTTTGTGGTTTGCCAATAGAGGTGGCCTTTGTGACAGTGAATAGAAAGATGGTCTGCAAAATGGTCTTTATTTTAATATGGTCCACACTGTACTAGACTGAGCAATTCCAGTCTAACCTATTTGAAAGATGAATTTGTATTCATTTGATAGCCCTCTCTTCCTCTTGAAGGCTCCTACTGTGCAGTGTGCACTGTAAAGCACACAATTGCTCTTCATGTGGAACACCTCAATAAAATGTGTGTCACCTGTGGGCTTTGTTTTCTTTTCCATCTCTCTCTTTTTTTTAGATAAGGACTTGACAGAAACGCTCCATGCTGGGTGATAGGAGAACTTTGAAGAATAGAATCTGAAATAAAATATTCCACCTAACAAGCTGAGGGGATAAAAGAAAATACAAATCAACTTGCATTTCAGATGGCTCATCAGGGTAAAGGGACAAAAAGGGAAATGGCTTTTATCTTAATCCCATTCAATAATTCAAATGACCACTGAACTGGAGGTTGGGTCTCCAGACAGAAAGCCCTGGGGCTTCTCTTCCAATTTTTTTAGTATTTTTTTATGCCAATAGTCTACTCTTGCCATCTAATGAAAGTGGAGGATCGATTCCTCCCTGTTGAGCACAGAGAGATGACAAATGTAGCTGCATCACAGGTGACACATGTCAGTGTCTGCAGAATCACACGGCACAGTAAAAATAGGCTGCATGAGCCAGCTCTGGTGCTTTAACAAGAAAAACAGTCACAAAGAAGGCCTAAAGCTATGGTATGAAAGAATCTGTTCTCTCTGATCCCACACAAGGAAGAAAAAATAAAAAAGAGATTTTCCAATATGTATTAGTGTATTTTTTTGGATGAGAGAAGAAGCTGTGCTATAGTATAAGCTAAATTCACTGCAGGGGCAAGGGACAATCAATTTAACTGTGTTGGGCTGATGTGTGAGTGGATGTGGTTTTACATACATCCTTAATATAGGTATAGAAGAGCTAATTGTTTAAAACAGCAACAAAAAAAATCAACAAACCCCTATTTTTTCCAAGTTTTAAAGCACAGCATGATATAATTTCTAAATAAATTAAATTTATTTAGACAACCTCCAACCAGATCTTTAGCTCTGTTTTTGCTGTGGTGAAACAAAAATTTCTGTCTTTCCTATACATCATCCTTCCGACTCAGGTGCAACGGTGTTATAAAAACAGAGACTTGGACTACCAGCCATTTCCCTTCTCTGACCTCAAACACATCGTGCTGCCATGCAAGCTCACAGCAAGTGCCAGCTCTTCTGCATTTTCTGCTACATATGCTGTATACATGTTGTACACAGTCTTGTAATTTCACAATTAATCTTATAAATAAGATGCTCATGTGAAGCAATTTCTGCTTATCCTGCAGTTAAAACAAGCAGAAAAGCCCTATGGTACAAGCTCTATTCAAGATTATGTATATACTTCAGTAGTCTGTCATTATCAACATGTGATGTATTTGCAAAATGCATTCTCTGGCAGCTATCCATGTTTATCTTTTAATCACAGGGCTCTAATTTCCCCTGAAATTTATTTGATTTTTACTTCTTCCTGTAAATTTTGTTTAAAAGTATGTTTAAATAGCCTTCTGTGGTATACTAAATAATTTTGTTAAAAGAACCTTAAAAATTACTATTATCTTAAATTAAATTTAGCTTCAATAAGATTGGATTGAAACACATGTTATATATTCTCTCCCTGGTATGATTAATTATTTTGTTCTGATTTTTGCTATAAAGTTGAATGTATAATGTGCTGATTTGTCTTGGGAATACAGTTTCTCTATCACCAAAGTTTTCGTTATTTTTTTTCTTTAGAGTCTGCGATTGTTCACCTGAGTTTCTCTTCTGCTCCTGAAAATTTATATAAATCCCACAGCTGTGACAGTGTGTAGGATAAAATGAACTTAATGTTATTGAACACTGGTTGCTTCCTGAGTCTGGATGTAAGAGATGAAGGATTAAAAAAATCACATCCTGACTAGCTTTAATGACATGATACTATAGAAGGTTACACTGACCATCAAGATAAAGTGCCCAATACTAAAATATTTTGAACAGAGCTTACAAACAGACAAAAGAGCAATAGCTTTCTAGAACCATTTCTTTAAATTGAGATTTAAAGTTAACAAGGGAAAGTGTCAAAATATCTCTAAAATATTCAATCCAATGGTTTCTTAATTCTTTGATGCATTTATGCAAAAGGAAGAGAGCCTATGCTAAACTAAAATTTTTCACTCAGTCTATATAGAATATATATATCTATAACAGTATTGATATATATATATTGTCTTTCTATCATGCTTACTTTTTTCTCTTCATGTCTTTAAGATTTTGCTTTGTTTGGTCTTTGACCTCCTCAGTGACATGGTTCAGTGTTACGTTCTCTGGTTATTGCTTTCCCTTCACTTGTGCTCGTTGTTTCACTGCTCTGTGTGGTTTCCATTGACCATTTGTTTTGTAACAGTGAACAAGAATGATTTTTGGAGAAAAATTGATGGTGCTAGAAGTTAGCTAGTGAGTATTACCTTTCTCATATACTTGGCATTATAGAGCTATTTTCTAGTGAGTACTTCACTTTATAAATGATAAAGCTTCAGGGTCTAGAGTAAGGTTTGAGCTGGAAATCGGGGACTCCTCTGCTGGAATCTCTTGTGTCTGATACAGACTTGCTTTATGCTTTCTGGCAATTCATTTAACCCCTTTTGTGTCTGATTTGGTTTCTCCTTAAGTCAAAGGAGGAAAATATTTTTCATTTTGATTTGGAGGGAGGGTTCTTCTTCTAACATTTGTAGCTCTGTTTGAGGCTCTAAACTCCATATGAGTGTCCAATTTTCTCATTTCAGTCCAGCATCCCTCTGAGTTCCTTAATATCTGCCTCACCCTTTCCAACTGTGAGAGCTAGTGAGAACAGGTGCCTGCTGTTGCTGATGACTCTGGGAGCAGGCTTTCCTGGTCTTCATGAGAAACTGAACACAACTTTTGGGCCCCAGCAGTTTACATGCAGCTAACTTTTGCTCTATGAACTCTTGAAACCCTCCCTCCTCTGAATGGAGAACCTGAATACTATCACATTTGGTGAAGTGAAGGAATCATCTTAGGGATGAGGATGTGATACAAAAAGCCTACTGGGGTGTTTGTGACCATTGCTGAGCAAGGGAAAACAGCGATTAGCCTAAGCGGTGGCTAAACTGAGGAGACCTGCAGAGCCCAGACCTTCTCTGGGCCAGCAGCCATGAATATTAATTGAGGCTGGATCCAGCAATTGAGCTTTTTAGTTACAGCTACATTCCTAGTGCAGAAACTTGTTAACATTTCTGCAGACTGTATAATAGCTGACTTCTGTTGTCAGTGATGTTTTTTCCTTTGTAATGAATTTTCGGCTTGTCTTTCCAAGTATTTTTTCATGTGTCTGTTAATGTTATCTAAGCTTTGGTCTATTGCTTTAATTCCTTGGACATACTCTTTCTGTTCCCTCCCTCTCTTTGTGCTGCTATTTCCATCTGTTTTCATTTGTTTGGCATCTGGTTACAACAGTTTTCCAGAGTGTATTGTAATTGCACACACTGATAATAAATGAACTAGACCTAACAGGTAAACACAACAAATGGCAGCCACAGGGAAACATGGTAAAAACACAAGAAACACCAAATCCTCTATGCTTCAAGACATCAAATGCAAATATATATGGGTTATCTGTTCTAACTGATAGGATTCAGCTGGCTTACATCTTATCTAGTGTTTCCAGCCCAAATGTATATATTAGGACAGAAATGTTATGTCATTTTCCTTTCAAATAGCTTATGGATATCTAAAACAGAGAAATGGTTCTAAAGATGATTTTCAGATGAAGACCACAGGAAGTAATGCATATTTTCAAGCAAAGCTTTGGTATATGTCACTTAATTTAAAATAAATAAAATGCACCAATCATTGCTAGTTACCCAAGCTATCAGTCAAAGACAGGATCCCTAAGCAAATGTTCTCTTTTATTTGGAAAGACTCTGCATTGCTACATAGAAAGATAATAAGTATTACCTTTCTCATATACTTGGCATTATAGAGCTATTTTCTATGTAGCTATTTATTGCTACATAGAAAGATAATAAGTATTACCTTGCAGTAACTATGTTAGTCTCATCTTTGCATGATGGAATTTCAATCTTGATATTTTTTTCTTTCATATTGACAGTAGCAACAACATTCACAGGTATATGAACATTCAATTTGGTGCGTGCTTCCAGTCCTGCTTGGACCATGTGTGTGTTGATCCCCATTACAAATGTCATCTCCTTAGCCATGCTGAAAAGATAAGAATGAGGGTAAAATTATGTTCAGACAACAAGCAGTTGCTGAATTTTTATGACCTCTGTTACTTGAAAATATTATTCTTTTATTTTATGCTAAACATTTACCTTAGACTCACTTTGGATCGCAGTCTGATGTTGGCATTTAGTAACTCAGTCAATCTGAAATCAGACTTTGGAGAAGGTGCAATCTGTGCTTGAACTATTACAAAGAAAGTGAAAGAGTGTTAAAAATCCCCTCCAATCCAGAAAAGCATGTTTCTATTGCTCAAGTCTTGAAATACATTACCATTTCCTGCCACTTTAGTGATAGAATAGTAATAGAAGCTGGTCTCTGTTGGGAACCCAGTGCAGGTGGGCACAATACGACGCATCTCAGAGCAGAGTAAAGACTTGGTCCACTGCCTTCCTATACCACTTTGAAGGCTACTGGTTATTCTCCTTATTGAAGGGATTTTTTCATCTGGTCCATACCATGCCTGCAATTACAGAGTTCAACTTGTCTAAATAAGCAGAACTTGAACATCATGATCTGTGTCATTAACTGTGCCTCAGGGAAAAGTCTGCCAGAAATGATTATAGCAAATCCTGATCAAAGCTTGACCTCATTTGCCTTGATTAATACTAAAGACAAAAACCTCTCTTGAATGAAAAAAGGGAGACAATGTGTGAAAGAAGCAGTATTTTAAAGCTCTTAATGCTTGGGTAGAGGTGTTTTCAAAATGATACCTGGAATGCATTTTGGATGGTGTTTTTATCAAATCCACCGAAGATCAGCTCTTGGCCAAACATCTTCAAGTAGCCCGATGCAAAAGGTTTGTCACTGGAGGATGCTTTCCAGTCAGAGAGCTGCATGAAAGAGGAAGAAAATCTTATTCTTCACAACATTGGGGGAAGCAATACTTTAAGAGATTTTTTTTTTCCTGAGAATTTACCGTTTTCAGGATTTCCTTGAAGTCATAGTCAGTTTCCCAGTCCCGATCAGGAGAGTAACCTTTAGCTAACAATTCCTGCAGTCCTTCAACCGTTATTCCCACCTATGGGAAGAAGTAAAGAGTAAATGCTAATTACATGATGGTCATAAGGAGGGATGAGAGGGCAAACTGCAGGTAGACCCAATTACCTCCAAGGGATCAGCCACTTTTCCAAAGAAATGTGTCTGCAGCTGGGACACTGCCATCGTTGGAATTAAGCTGCCTGCACTATTGAATACTAAATATTTAGCTGCCAGTCCAGTCATAAGGAACTCTGAAGAAAAACATGCAATAAAACATAGCACAGTTAGTTTTGTCTTTTAGATTGTATAATTTCACTAGTTGTACAATTCAATAGATACAGCATACAAGAAAGGCCAGAAAACCCATCTATAAAACCAATATTATAAAGCAGTCATAAACAGAATAATCTGCATTTTTAAACTATTAATGGGCAAAATTAGAAGACCCCTGCTCATTGCATGGTGGTTATGATATTTTTCCAATTGCTTCTGATATACCATTTACTTCCAGTCAGATTCTGTAACATGGGCTTATGAAATGCTTTTACAAGACATCATGTAGGGCAACTTGACAAAAGGGATCAGAAATGAAAACAGATTTGCTATCCTTTGCTAATAGTTTGGGGAAAGTGATATAGATGGACAGATGGTGAGGTGTAGATTTGTCTCTCAAATGACTCAGAGGCAATTTGATACATTACTTCCAAATGTTGTAATTCCTCACATGAAATGCACTAGTTGTTTAGTAATTGTTAACTTTTGAGTGAACTTCGAGCAAACGTGATTCGTGTTTATTGGTTCTTCTCTACTTCAGATTTATCATCTATAATGTTGTTACATACAGATCATCAATGCAGAGCATAGTCTTGTATTCTTCCCAGTCTTGGCACAGGTCTGTACAGTCCTGTAGTCTGAATTAAAGTAGACACAAGGCTTTTCTATGTTTCTTTAGGTTTCAAGAGGAACAAGCCTGACATGATACACAGGCATCCCTACAATAATTGGATGCCAGGGAAATATTTTAGGGGGCCCTGTCTTAAATTTCTGCTATCCTCATGCCAAACATAGGCTCCATATACTGATTAAATCCCAGTACTACCAGAAATTTAGTTTGGAAAATCAGTACAGCCAGGATAACCGCAGAGCTCTGGAAGATCCTGATCAATAATTTTGGTAACAGTGCAGAAATTATTGATTAACTGCAGGAAATATATTTTCAGACATTATAAGAGGAAGTGAGTCTTTGACCTATTTCCAGAAAAGGAGTGCCTAAATTCTCATAAATAATTTAGCCAAAAATTAAAGATTATTGTTTGGTTCATTGTCTCATATTACTTCTCTAGTGCTCTTCTCTGTGGTTCAGATAACATCTCATTTGTGAGTCAACGCTGTCCCATTCTCTTCTGAATCAATGCATGCAGATGGTGATTTGGATGGTCTTTTACCCTCTTTTAGGTCTCATGCTGAGTTGTTTCGTATCAGACTGCTGGGACTAATTTTGAATTCTAATTCCTCAGGACAGATTCCAACTTTTAAGGTATTTAAGAAACAATATGTTGGAAAAGTAATCCATTTAGTCTACAAAATTTGTATGAACTGTCATTTTACTACATTACCTTACTGTTTTGCTATGTGTCTCTCATGCTATCCATAATGCTAGGAACTGTTTACGTACAACATACATGGTTCAGTAACAACTTCAACAATCAAAATACAGGTATTTAGGGCATCACATTGATGGCAGAGAAATAAGTGGAGAACTTTCAGCAGATGGGAAAAAGATAAAATTTCACATTTTAATGCTGATCCTACAGAAAATAAAAAGCAAAGTGATGCCACACTGGGACATTACTAATAAGCTGAACTGAAGCTTGAAAATAGGAAAACCAGTTTTATTCTGAATGAGCTTAGCAAGAACAGTCCTAGGTGTTGCATAGACTGGACACTAGAAGGAGGCGTAGTACTTTTAGTGAATTTGTTAAGGTTCTTATTTTTTTTTTGTGTTCTAGCCCATGAAAACTGTTAGCTAAAAAAAATCCATAGCACTTACTGATACTCAATAAGAAGTGTTGTTCATAAATTATTAAATGATTATACAGAATTCATTGACTTGAAGAGAGCAGGGATATTGTCTGTAGCTCCGACATTACATAGTGCTAATGCTCTAAGAAAATATTTACCAATGGAAAATCCTACTGAAACAGTCTGATGATGCATATAGCCACTTCAGTATGAGAGTATGATGGCACCTGCGTATATCTGACTGAATAAATGTCTTGCCCCAAGGAAGAGGGAAAGAAGAATCAATGAATTAAAGAAAGCAATGTTTGGTACCTATGAACATTAGTACATATATTGAATTATATGAATCTGTGCATAATGAGAGCCAGATTCTCTCAGATCTGACATTGAAGAGAATCTGGGTCATCCCTTTGATTTCTGTAGCAGTGTGTAGAACATGAAGTGTTATTTGTGGTGGTCATCTGTGACAAATTCCAGATTAGAGAGAGATTCAGCTGTCATTATTGCCTCTCATTAAAAGTTCAGCATCTAGCACCACAAAGACCAGTGATGCCGAGCGCATATTTTTGTTTTTAGCAAGGATATTGGTATCTGCATTACAGCTGTCACTCTGGTAACTACCCAGAATGGACTCTCTGAAACACATTTCACCTATGGCTAGCGGTGACAAACCAAATCCAAAAGCTGGAGGATAGATCCTCCTCCTTCAACAGTGTAATAAAGGATTGACTTCATTTATCTGAGTTATCAAAGTCTGAGATTAGCATGTGTGAGAAAAGGATCTTGTTTCTTATTCTTCAGGATGAGAGATTTAAATATTACATATTCATGGTAACCAAATTTCTGACACTGGTCTTCAGCAAGAAGTAAAGCAATTCACTGATGTGCTGCATTTCCAGGCTACGGACAGAACAGAATAATCCATTTCACATTACCATCTGCCAGCTACCCTCATCTGTACTGCACCCTTCTTTCTCATTGTGTGAAAATTCACATAGCTTCATTTTAAAAGGAAAAATAAGAGGAGAAAATGAGTACCTAAAACTGGAAACACACATCTACATATTACTGGAAAATGTATCTCTACCTGAATGCATTTTAAAGGGTACAAAAGTTCACGTGGTGTGTATTAGTGACTATATTTCTTTGAGCACTCTCTGTCTCCATCTCTGGGGCAGCAAGCACGTCTATCGTGTATTACTGTGGTTGCTGTGGTATGTATCTTATTGATTTTCATTACAGAGCAGATTAATGGTCATATAAAAAACATGAAACGTGCAGGGCAACAATAAGATCTATAAAAGTCTTTCAAACCACTTCCACTCCTCCAAAAAGAATGCAAAATTACTTGTATACTAAGCACTGAGGATTTCAGATATTCCAGGGTCTCTTTTTCTATTGATTACTTTGAAAAGAATCTTTACATATACCAGAGAATAAAAAAAGTGTTAAAAACACCCAAGTTCTCCTAGATAAACAACATGTGCAGGAAGACTGTGTGTGGATCTTCCTGGTCTGCCAGCTACGTATGCCAAATCACTGAGGCTGTCATGGTCATTTACATAGGGGATTTGCTTAAAAAATCTCTACTGAGAAAAATAACATACATGGAATATAGAAATAGCTACAATTTGGCCCATCAAAATCTGTCTTCTAATCTGGTCCTCCCTATTCTGACTACATTTTGATGTGCAAATACTGTTGAAGGAACTGGTCAGCCTCCAGATCCTATACGTGGATCTGCTCATTCCAGTAAATAATGCTGGTAGAAAGGTGCAAGAAAAATCTTTAGAGAGTAAGCCTGAGTTAGCTGCTCCTGGGTGCAATGTATTGTCACTTCTGGGTGTTTTCAGAGTTTGCTGTTTCACTGGGAACTACTGTTGGGTTAAAGAGTATTTAGCATCACATTTGAATTCAGTGAGAGTTGTAGGTGTTCAGCACTGGTAGAAATTAATCCACTTCAGCAGTAATTTAGGTCCCTTCTGTTTGTTTGGTGTTGAACAATAGTGTGAAATTGTTAAGCACCACTGAGACTACAGCATTTGATACAAGAGCATGTGCCTCACTGGCTAATGAAAATGGAGGGTTAGAGCCCCACGAGCCCTCTGGTAATTTCATGCTGGCAGGGTACAATGCAAAACATACAGGTACCTAAACACTCTCCAAAAGCAGAGACTGAGACTTTGATATTTTTTTACATATATATATAAAAGAATATGGAGGAACAAAATACAGCTAACCAGCAGGCTAGGAGAATTGGGTTCTCGTACTGTACAATTTTTTTCACATGTTGACCTGCATATATTTCTTTACAAAACCTTCTGAATCTTACCTTTAAAAGTACTGAAGTGGAAAACCTTGCTGAACTGATACCCAGATCTGTCAAACTTAGGACTTAATACTCTGATAGCCATTCTGCAGGCAGAAGCCCTGAAAAAAAATTGGTAAGGACATCAACACCTCAATTAGTTTGCAATGTGATTTTAGTCAGGGGAAGGGATCCAGATTTTCCTTACAACACTTGAAGATCTGGAGCTGTGCTTCTACCCAGGCCCCTCAGGTGAGAGTAGATGAAACTTGCCACTTGCATGCTAGGTTCCTTCAGCACAGCATCAGCTAATGTCATCACTATTGGAAGACCTGGCTTGGTTTCAAATAAAACCACTGCAGCTAGCATTCTGACTCGAGGATGAATTTTGTGATTCAGGAAAATCTCAAGGGTAATAGACTGGACCTGAAAAATAACAGGTATATTCAAAGCTAGAGTATGTTTGAACATTTTGCTAATAACCATTCATCATTGGTGAATGATCTCTTCATCACTAGTACAGTAAAAATTTGGATTATTTAATTATTATGGCAATGGTGATCCTGTTTTCATAGTCTCAAGGCTGGAAAAGGCATTATGGTACTGTAATCTGACTTAGACAATCAAAACCAAGGAACTTCTTTGGATAACTTCTACATCCCTTTTTTGAGCTATAGCAAAATACATCTGTAGCACAACCACATTAAGTAAAAGAAATTCCATGCATCTGTTACATACTTGAGAAGTGATTTCAGTGATCACTTATCCCTACTCATAAAGGCATGCCTTATTTAGAATAATTTAATCTCCTTGGGCCCTTTCTGCTAAATAACAAAATAAAAATTAAGTGAATAAAAACCAGTTTACTGCCAGAAATCTTTATGCCATGTAGGCAGCTTAAAAACAAATGTTTATGCAACATATATAATTTCCACAGTACTACTTTTACCAATGTGTTTGACCTCAGCAATATTCAGTATCAAGACTAATTTTACACTGGAAACTTTGAAGTTTCCATAAGCTGCACTGAAGCCTGTTATCTCAACTTCAAAATGGGTGTGGATGGTGTAATTCTGTTCAGGCAATCCCTCTGCACACTCCTGCCCTGCCTGGGACAGTGCACATCCATGCTCTCTAATGAGAACTTCGATCCAGAAAACTTCAACACACTTTGGAAACATCCTGATTGGTTTTACACATTTGAACATATTGATGATCAAACACCAAGGTAAAAGTGATGCCAAGGACACAGCAGTCTCTTTCTAAATGTGGCTATCTTTACAAATTATACATTAAAAAATACAAACCATGTATTTAGTGTGTTTAATGCAAATATGGGTGTGTGGCTAGCTGAAAACCAGGCTTTAAACAGGTTTTTGAACAATGAAAGATCTAGGCACATTCATTAACTTGCTCCAGACCAATTTTCTCCAAAGAAAATGCATAGAAAATAGAACTAAGCAGTAGTCTGGGTCACACCTGAGAGCCAGGCCAAAAGGCAACTAGAGACACAGCATTGTTTTCTAGCACCACATTGGCTTTTTTCCAGCAAATACCCTAACTCTTACCTTTGCTATTCCTTCCCTTGCTTCCCCTCCCCCCTGCTTTTCCCTGTCTAGTTCCTGCACTCTAGTAAATTGTTTCTTTATTTTTTTGCTTAAATGCATACCCTGGTCTGTGGATCAATATGGGCATTCAAATTGGGAATTGTGCAAAAAATGAATGTAATGAAAAAAACTATACAGATTAGTAGGAGAATGGTTAATTAAAGCTTTTATTTTACTTTTTTATTCAGAATAGACATATAAAACAAAAAATTTTCAATACCAGGAAAAAAAATCTTGAAAATGCAAGGTTTCCTTTTAGAAGCTGATTGCTTTAAGGTGAAAATAATTGTAAAGTAATGTCTGTGATGGATAAGCATATGCTTGTGTAACCATTGTATGTAATATCTAATCATTATCTTGTTCAGGTACAAAAGTCATATTTAGAAAATGTTCTGTTTGTGACTGAAACCCACACAATGTCTGTAAATTTGTAATTAGGATGCAAACCTCTAATATCTACAATAAGATCTGGTCATGAATGATGATTAGACGTGACACTCAGTATTAAATGTATATTCTCTGAATACCTTGTTTTGTGGTTTTCTCACATACCAAGCTGAAGTGGCACTAAATACATTTCAGTTATTAATTTGTCTGTCTAATGTCCTTGGAAAAAAAATGTTTGCAATGGAAGTACTGGTTTGTCTTCAACAATAGAGTAAAGAATGTATCCTTTTAGTGGGACTTTTTTTCTTTCAGTCTGAAATACTACAGGTTAATGTAAAAAAGGAATCACAGAATCATTACGGTTGGAAAGGACTAGATCATCTAGTCCAACCGATAGCCCTACACTACTCTTATCCCTAAATCATCCCCTGAAGAAACGCATCTATCCTCTTCTTAAAAACATCCAGGGATGGTGACTCCACCACCTCCCTGAGCAGCCTATTCCAATATCTCACCACTCTTTCAGTAAAGAAATAAAACATGCCCACTAAGGAATGGTTAAGTATTTTAATAAAACAACATATATGGCTCTATTTGAAAAAAAGGACTGCTTTCCCCTCATCACCCATCCTCAATTAGCATAATTCTGTTGGGTTATTATAAGTGCAAAGGAGGCAGCTTTGTTTCCTTACCATTTTTGGGTCTTTCTTTCCTATATTTTTCAGGGCCATCACAGCAGTTGTATGAACCTTGAGTGGCAAATCTGAGGCAGCAGTTCCATATCCTGGCAAAAATTTCTTGATGTGCTTGATGCTACCTGGATGTCCTACATTCCCAAGGGCTTTCAAAGCCAGGGAAATGTCTTCTATGTTAGACTTGCTCAATGCCTCTCCTGCAAAGCCATGAAGTAGCTGAAAAAGGAAAAACAAATCTTCTATTAAGTTCATTTCCAGCTCTTATCTATATCCCATCCCCTAGTCTATTCTGAGGTTTGACTCTGATAATTTCAGTTTGTTCAATTCACTCACTTTAAATATTTTCAAATTCTTTTTGTCCTCATGAATAGGACATTTTATTCATAGAACAAGCATAGCTGAGAAATCTGTAAAGAACAGCTTCTTCATCACTATGCCTTAAAGTTATCAAGTAAGATTTTTGAAGGAAAAAATAACAGCTAGGAGCTAGTTCCCACTGCCTTTCAGAGTGAGTTGGGAAGCCTGCAAAAATGCTGTTTGAATAGCTGTCTCATAGTTGAAGATAGGTGCAAAAATGAAGACAGAGTTAAATTCTTCAGACCCTTAAATAAGAATCCTGAAGATATGGCTAGTAGTGGTGCCCTTATCTTCAGCTATGGCAGCCATTTTTTAGGGTAGATTAATAGCTAGAAATGAGATCATGAGGTGATTTTACAGCCTTTGTTGTAACCAAGCAGATCACACTTAAAATTCACATTGTAAGATCAGAAGTAGTTGTCTGAAGGAACTAAATCCTAATAGATCACTGTTTTCAATGCTTACAAGTGGCTCTGAAAAATAAACTGAGTTGTTACAGAAGGATTTCAATACGGTTCCTGTGCTTTAAAATGTCACACTAGAGATTCATTGCTGGTGCAGAAACACTCTATGTGATATTACTAATCAAATGAATAGACATTTGACATGTATTGAATAAGCCTTCACTAGCATTGGGAAAGAATTTCCATTCCCTGGCACCAGTCTTCTCAGAGTTAATAAGCTCAAAAGCATTGGTGGTAATTTTAACACAGGAGACACATGTGGGAATGTTGGTCATGCTTGTATACAGGAAAAAAATTGTGGCAATCACACAGTGTATAGGGAGCACCCTGCTCTTACTGGGGATGGTGGACTGAGCAGTGTCAAGGACTGTAAACTCCTATTTCTCTCTCCCTGTCTATCAGTAAGTGACATGACATTCATCTCTACAGCTAGGAAAAGCTATTTGCTGCCTATTTAAATTGTTTTTAGGCCCTTTGATTAAAAGCAATGCAGAACAGGGAGGCTATTATTGTTATTAAAAGTTTATGGTCTATGTGGCTGGGGCTCCGTTTCTGGCTGAGAAATATCTAGGCTACATGACTTTGGGCAAAAAGCTGGGCTTTTGTGTCATTTATTTTATTTGTAAGTATATATAAGTAACTACATTTAAAGTATTTCAGAGCAGTGCCATGGGACTTCATTAATAATTGGCAATAAAGCACTCAGAGATACTCAGATAGAAAGTACTATGAATTATATGCTTCTTCCTCTCACTCTCTTTCATGTGTTAATCTAAAGATAAAAATATTGTATTTAACCAACTGGGGTTCCTTTCCCCAAAGGAAACACTGAAGTGTTTCTGAATGCAGGATTCTGAATAATGAAGAAAGAACTCAAAGCTTAATTTTTCTTTTAAACAAGAAATAACAGTGTGGTTACCTGGAGACATTCTGAGCAGGAGTCTGATGAAGAGCACTGTTTATGGCACAGTGATGCGTAGCTGAGATGGCAAACCTTTCCAAGTAGAGTACTTGAGCGTGGGCAATGTTTTTTCACAATAAGCTGGAGAGAAAGCAGTGGTTTGTTACTACCATCAGTGAAGAGCAACAGTATTAAAAAATTATGTTTCTGCCAAATGCAAGGCAAACCCAGGCCTTTGATATTTTTGTATCAATCTATGTATAGTTAATCAGTGGGTATTACTGTACTTGACAACATGATCATAATGTAATTCCAAGTAACATCTAGAAGGCAGATCTGTTGCTTTTATAGTGTTTCAGATTTAAATTTGGCATAAGATATAACCCAAAGGGAGGAAATCACCCAGTTATGAAATTGAAAAATACACATTATTCAAGAAACATTTATCATTGTTTTATAATTGCCTCAGCTATAGGTACAAAAACTTGAGATATATTGTGAATGAAACTCAGTACTTTGGGCAGACAGGAATATTTCATATAAACATAGGAGCTGACAAGAGGCACCAGCCCACTGCTTCCTTGGGAGGGAAGCAGAACACTACTGCACAGGAGCAGGTGGGCTGTCATGGCTTTTACAGAGGGTAAAACTCTAATCTGAGATTTGTTGTCTCTACTTAGGGTAGGCAGAGAGAAGTTCCTGCATCTGAGGCTAGAAGTAGACCCAACAGAAGAGGTAAAAATTGTATAAACCATTAGACTTTCTTTCTCCTATGTGGGCTCCACGTTGCCATAAGTCCCTTGATTTTGATAGATCTGCTCCTAAATATACCCATCCCACTAGGTCAATCGGGATGAATATATGGATATAACAAATATGTATTTCTTACTCTCTAGTTTTTGTAGACTTTCAAGTAGAGATCTAATCTGAGGTAACATTTGGACAAAGGGAGAGTAGAAACCACTATTTACAGCAGCAGTATTTTACTCTTTCTTGCCTGATAATTCTGGATTCATCTTTGCCCTACTGAATTAAATTCTCCTCCCCTTAAGACAACCAGGAGTCAAACTCCTTTCAAGCTCACTAGATGATATAAAACCTTTGTATTTTCAAAGCCTTTACTATCTTGTCAAAAGAATAAATACAACAGATACTATAACCAGTAAAGAGTGATTCAAGGGTGTTTAGAGAATCCTACTGTTGCTTCCTCCATCACATCCTGAGTTGGTGTGCTTGAGTGCAGAGCCACAAGCACTGTCTGAGCCGCCTCCCAGTTGGTGAGTTCTTGCCTTTCCATTTTATGCCTCAAGAACCTGAGCGAACGGTGACTGGCAACTGCAGGAACTATATCCAAAATGTAGCGCCTGTAATGTGAAAGACAAGGACCATTTTCCAGATCTGGATTTGAACATAGACATTCCAGATGGTCTCCAACAGAGTTTATTATCAGAAGTATCATCACTTCTAATGGTTGTACCTGTATGCTGGTCGACTGGAGAACTGTTTCCACACTGACTCGTAATTCTCCTCATTTGCTGCACGAAAGAGGTGCATAAGTTTGAGGGCTTTTGCTGGTGCATCACTGGGAAGCTGTTCAGATGTGGTCTCTACTAGGTCTTGCAGGCTTTCCTCTATCTGGAGGAAGATAAAAATGCAGGAAGCTCACATGCATTGTTTCCCACATGCACAGATTCTAACTTCCAACAAAGTTTTGTCCAGTGGCTGAGCTTTACCTGGCTTTCCACATCTTTTATTCTGAATAAGTGGACAGGAAGCTGGATCAATTCACTACCAAACTGGTATTGAAGTGACCCACGATTTTGGAATTCTTTTGGTGGGACCTCTGCCATGTGCTTCTGCACGTCAGTCAAAGTAAGCTTCTGCCTGCAATAGAGAAATCCAGGGAGATGACATCACAAGATGCAGGATGCAAATGAAAAAGAAAACAGTAATTCTGCCTCCTTGCATTGCAATGCATCTACAATTGTTTCAAAAGAGTTTTGTTACTGAGAGGCAAAGTTATTGAAAAACAGATACATTTGGACATGATGCTCAGACCTGTACTCTGAGAAGGTGTGCACTAACACAGCAGCACTCACATCAGAGCCAGCCTTTGCCTGCCTTTGGGAATAAGAGGGCTTGAGAATTTAAGGAAGAAGTGGGAGGTGAGCAGCTGTAGCATGAAGAAGATCACAGGGATTGTGTGTTCTGTCTTAAAGAGTAAATTAAGGATTACAGAAAAATAACTGACGGGAAATTTTTCAAAAATTATTGCTTAATTTAACCTTTTGAGAAGTTCTTTTGTGTCTGTGCCTCCTGGAAGCTTCAAAAGGAATTGAAAATGGTTAGATATAATAAGAAATTCTACAATCTTTTTACTTGCTCTATTATAATTCCCTCCCCATTTTGTCTGGCAAGCTGAATATCCTGGGAACTGCAGAAGATAAAAAGTTCTCATGAAGTTTCAGATTGGATTTCCTAAACAAAAAGGGCCAGATAGATTAAGTATTAGTCTTTGGAAAAGTACTCAAGTTTTCAGAAACTTTTCAAGGAGGACCAAACTTTCATCTTTTTGTTTTAAACATAATTCCAATGACAGACTATCTTTGTAAACATTTGCTATCTTTGTGACATTTTCAACTGAAGGGAAGCATGCTATCCTACCAATTATGTTTAAAATAAGTTATTTAGGATGCTATAATAAAGTTAAGAATTCGTACTGAACTATTGAAAACATTCCAAGAGCAATAATATCTCAAAATCTCTGTAAAAAATTGGTGTGTTTATTTAGGAATCTGTAAGGTGATCTTCTGCATCATTTCTATCCACTCCTTCCATATGGACTGCAGAAAACTGCTGCAGAAAATAGCATATAACTGCTCTGCAGACAAGCCACTGGAATTTGAATATAAATCGCTACAGAACCAGCAGAGATTTTTTTCTCTCTTGAAATTTCATACAATATTATTGAAAGGGCATTTTGGTCAGAAAGTACATCAGCTACACTTGGGCAGATTTAACTTGCCCTTCCAAAACATGATGAATCTATTATGTCTTCATCCTCATAATTTTGGGAAGACATCTATCTGCCTAGAATAGATAGGAAAATGTTATACTATGAAGAGAAGATGAAATCAATACTAAAGATAGGATTAAAATGGTGAAACAACAGTAAAACCCTCTCTTGTCTTTAAAAGATACTGCAAGAAACTTAAGCTGAACAGGACTGAAAACTCAGCTCCAAGTGTTTAAAGTTCTTGATGTAGGGTTTTTTTTATTCTTTTAGTATTTTTTTTTTCTTAAACACAGAAAGTATATCATAGAAATAACTTCTGAAGACTTGGGTGACATATCAACACCTTCCCACTTATATTTGGCCCCTTCTACTGGGCAATACAAAAGATTCAGAGAAAAGAGGAAAAGTGAAGGCATTGCCTTTTCTGGGGGCTCAATACCTGAGGAAGAACAGTAAGGAAGACAGTCTGTGAAGGCTTACAGAAAGAGAGTTTAAATCAGCAGTAAATCCACTAGCTCCAGACTACTGTTCACTCACAACAACCCAACAACCTATAATTTGATAAAAGCACTACAGTGGTACCTATCTTCACTTTGACTGCATAAGATAATGAGACTGTAAAGCCATTCTCACCTTTACAGGTTGTTTTTTTGTTTTTGTTTTTGTGGTGGTGGTTTTTTTGCAACATCATCATATCAGTGAAGTTAGTGATTTATTGACATGAACTCGTTGATGTTGCAGTTTCCAAAATTGCATGTTACAGCAACAGAATCTTGCAGCAGCTAACGGAAGAACGCAAGATTATGGCAGCTGAAGGGTGGGATTGTGGTACATCTTCTGTACAGTGACCTTTATGCAAAAAGCCTCCCTTTTCAGCAGGGCACTCTTGCCTAGAGAGTCCTTTGAGAAAGGAGGTAACTAAAACCTTATTAAATAAGTAGTTTTGTGCAGATGAAAAAATTTTCAAACACTGGAAGTTTGATAGCTTGAGCTAAAGATGAGCAAGGTTATAATTTCTTAGACAAGAATATTGTAATTTTGCTCCAAACATGTGTAAGAAATATGCAAAGTTTGCTGTGGAAAAGCAAATACATTGTGTCTAATATTTTTGCAATAAACCCAATTTCCTGTCGAGAAACAGTTTTGATGGGAGATTTGCAAGAGGCCATTGTATTTAGGAAGTATACTGGAATCCAAAGTCCTATCTAGATTCCTTGTGAATTAGTCTCTGGGTTCTCTTATTGCATTATTATTTCCCAGGGAACTCTCTTTCAGTGAGTAACTGTCTTTCAAACTATTTTACTGCAAATATATTAGTTCACAATTTTTCAGATGAAATTACATTTGTTTTGGCTTTTATGACATAAATCAAAAATCTCTGAGAAATAAAATAGTCAAATTCTGCCAAGTTTACCTAAGAAAATTTGGATAGTGATGCACATGTTTCAGATTTACAAGAAAGAGTGAAGGTTGTTTTTATGAACTGTATGGGATTTTATGTAATTACATACTGGCAAACGATAGGCTGTGGAAGTAAAGAATTTATTTCAGTATATGGAGTTTGACCAGATAACTGAGATGCTGAGTTAGTTGCTGAATTAAAGGTGAATGTACAGTACCTTGCTTCTACTATAGCATTTCCTCCTGTTATCTCGTTGAATGGTGCAAACTGGTGGATTTCCTCAACATCAGCTTGTGTAATAACAGCTTCATTACTTGTATATTTAATTTTGTAATTGTAAGTAGCTGTTGCCTGGGAATTCTTGTTTCTCTTTATAATATGAAAAAGCAAAGAAACAAAGACAATAGAAAGTCACTGAACTTCTAATTTCTGTGACTACAAGTTATTACATCACCCACTTCAAACCACTATTTTCCTGGCTGTTTTGTTCATTGGCCATGTGAGTAGTTTATGTGAATTGTGTGTGCATACTTGCATGAGAGAAGTCAGCCACACTGCCTGGCTCCATCACATTTACTGCTAAGAAGTGTTAGCTGTTTTTTTCCCTTTTCCAAATATAAGTAATTGGTTATTCCCTTGAGAAGGAGACATATTTTCTGAGGAGAGCAGCAGTGTAAGCCACATGATTTCTCACTTTAGAGACAGGATTTTAATAAGATGCAGCAATATCTATCTTGAATAGCAGAAAGTGGACATCGAGACTATCTTTTTTACTCAACAGAGTAGGTGGATTAACTCATGCTTATAATTAATGATTTCCAAGCCAGCTAGTTTGAGATAGTTGAAGTGCACCTGCAGTACATGACAGTCTGCAGCACAGACCTCTGCTGCTCTGTGGAGCTGATTTTCATATAGAAAGAAAATGTTGATAACTAGATACAGCAGATTTGACTCTTCTCTTACTTTAAATGTTACAAAGCAGAAGATAGCATGGATGCCAAATGGCTTTCTGTATAAGAATATAAACTACATTTACATTATACCACTCTAATTTACCTGCTGGCAGCTCTGGCATGGATGAGTATATGCTGAGCCTGTGACCATTTCAACTTTCTCTTCACAGCTGTTCAGGTCCTTGGATTTGGTCACATAGACAAGGTTTGCTTTCTTGTTTTCCTGAATTGCATATGTTGTGTTACAAATGCCTCCAATTCCGGCCTGGCAAAAATGAGAACACAATCAGAGAAGTTTGGTCTTATGCAATGCTTCATCAATTCCCCACTCAGGCTTTCCTGTTTAATTGTGTGTTTTCAAAATTCCTGGTAGAAATGAATGCTTTTTTATTCATGGTTCTTTCCATAAACAAAATCAAAATGATTGTTACTTTAATCTCTTTTAAGCACGCACAGGTTTTCAGTAAGCCAAATCATAGTTTCACTGAGAGAACTAAAATTCTCTAGAGTTTCACTGAGACAAGATGTGGAGCCTCAGAAGAGGTGAGTAGCAATTTGAGAGCTGTCGATTATGAAATATAATTCGAGGAATATTAATAGGAAGTGACAAAATAATTTGATCAGTAAGAATAAAATCTCAATACTAAAGTATTTCAAGGCTAGAGATGACATTCTGCCCTTAAAATTTGCTTTTATAGACAGCTTATAAATGCCTATGGAGTAAGCTTTGCAATACCAGACAATCTGTCACAATACAAACAGCAATAATTAAAAAGAATTTCAGGATAGCAGAGTTTTGATTGTGAGTTTTCTTCAGTTTGCAGTTTTAGCTCAGATCTTTGATAATATTTCAAACATACATATTTATAACAGCTTTTAAATCTCCTCACAGACAGTGAGGAGATTTTTGGAGGGGAAAATATTTTATTGTATTCTAGGAGGAAGGGTTATTTTCTTTATTTTTTTTATTGTTATTTATAGCATAGCCACTCCAGAAAGCAGCTCTGGGCTATGTCAGAGCAGCAAAATAGTCATGTGGTGGTTAGGAGGCAAGACATACCCACTCCATCTTTAGCTTAACAGTATTCCTGAAGACACTGTGGTTTTGGTAAGGGTTAGAAATAAGAACTGTTCAAATTTTCTGAAAGACTTGTACTCTGAAAATACAGATGTGGGGCTACTTTGCTGACCGCAGGCTGTGGTAGAGACATCAAGACTTTAAAAGGGAATGTCCAGGCTCCATGGGATGAAGTAGACTCCTCCCTAGCTGGACTGTCTAGCTATGTGCAGTTCATGGCTAACTCTGATACCCTTACCCTACACCCTGCAGGGTGTGATGCAGACTTTCCCAGATTATTACTTTAAACCTCAATGCAGCTCAGATTTTGGGGCTTATGAGGAGAGGCTTAGGGAGCTGGGGTTGTTTAGCCTGGAGAAGAGAAGGCTGAGGGGAGACCTTATCGCTCTCTTCAGCTACTTGAAAGGTCATTTTAGGGAGGCGGGTGTTGGCCTCTTCTCCCTTGTCACTAGTGACAGGACTAGAGGCAATGGGCTTAAGTTGTGCCAGGGTAGGTTTAGGTTAGATATTAGGAAGAATTTCGTTACTGAAAGAGTGGTTAGATATTGGAATAGGCTGCTCAGGGAGGTGGTGGAGTCACCATCCCTGGATGTTTTTAAGAAGAGGATAGATGTGTTTCTTCAGGGGATGATTTAGGGATAAGGGTAGTGTAGGGCTATCGGTTGGACTAGATGATCTTGAGGGTCCTTTCCAACCGTAATGATTCTGTGATTCTGTAATTCTTATCTTCCTTTACAGAGTGACTTGAGATTTTCAAACAAGGGTGCCAATGCTCATTAATCAGTTGTCTGAGAAAAGTAAAGAAAACTGAGGAACAATTCTAGGAGATGAAGGGACATATACTGCTCAGCAGTGAAAGTAGGACATACTGCTAACTGTATTAGGAAGACTGAAGATGTAAAACTAGATAGAAGAAAACAGCACTGCAGATTATGCAACACCACCACCTGGGTTTTTATGTGCAACAAGCAGTGTGAAAATGTTAAATCATGTAGTTCCTTTCCCAGAAACAGCTCTACTTACATAAAGATATTTTTTCTTTTTAAATTAAAGTTATGCTGCTCTGCATTTTCAGTAAAAACAACATGAAAGTATAATCATTTCAAGCTTTTTTCTGATCTCTGAATTGAATGTAGTCTAATCAATGTAAATTTAGTTTCAGAAAAACTAAACACATTGCAGTTTCTGTGTTGAATAGTAGTATCAGGTGATTTACCTTGGCTGAGACGTTAAAGCTTGAAAACCAGTGGAAATTCCAACAGAGCATCAACAGCAACTGTCAAAACTATTACAGTAATGTCATGGAATATATACTGCTTTGCTCCTAATAAAGGAGCTAAAAGAGATTAAAGCGTATATGACTGGTAAAATAGTCAAATTACTGTCATTTTAGTTTTAATTTTGTGCTGTATGTTTAAGCTCGTCTTATCACAGTGTTCAAAATTTTGTAGACTTCAGCTTTTACAGGAGTTTACTTTCTCTAGAATCACAGGCCAGAGTTTCTAAGGGCCTGATACTGCAAACGCATTTTCTGAAATACATTAGTCAGTCAGATTTAAAATCTCCTATTCTGTTATCCTGTTTAGCTACAGCTTGTCATCAAGTGTTGTCCCATAACTTAATAATGATTTCCTAAGTTTAGGTGTCCCTTTTTAGTGAATTTTATGTCAAGGATGAATTCAGAATATGATGTAGGAAACGCTGAAGAAAAGGCTTACAAAGTGATCACAATGGCCAAAACAAAAAGCTCACCTCCTGTAAGCTATATGTATGCTGCATCTTCTTTATGCTTAGCTCCAGCACATTCAGAATCCCTCTGTAGATGTTCAGACCATCATCAGAGACAGAATCAGGAGCCATAAGGTTTCCGACGTGGCCATTGTTGTACTCAAACTTGATGGGATAACTAAGTTGTCCAGTTAGTACCTGGGTCAGTTTGAGTGATCGAGAGAATGAGCTTTTAGGCCAGACACCATTGTACTCTGCTGCTTCAACCGAGTGAATCTAGAACAAAGGGGGAATAGAATTTCTCTTTATTTTTATCAGTTATCTTTTTTCGGTGAACATAAGCATCTAGAGCTTTACTCATGTCAAAAATAAACTTTCAAATAACACAAAGCCTTTTCAAAGGGAAAAGTTAAAAGCTGCCATTTAATGTAGCTAGTATTGATAGATATTTCCATATATAAAAGGAAAGAGTAATGTAAAAGACTGATATTTCCACAGTCACTGGGCTCTGGTCTCTTTCACAGATAATCTATATTGCCAAAGGTTGACTTGTATGACAAAATGAGCCAGAGAAGAGCCATATGAAACATGTTGCTACCCAAAAGTAGTATGAAAGATCTGCAGGAAATTGCAGGAGAAAGTTAATGTTGCATAAAGCATCATTAACTCCTGTTGTGAACCCTGTCATCTCTCTTGATGGGGTCACATAGCACAGACAGCGGTCAGAAACTAATAACGACATGGCTGCTGGGCCAACCATATAGTCAGAGTTTGAGCAGTGGAGAGCACATTACAGAAATTGTCCTTCCCTACACATTTTGCTGTGGAGCTGAAGGCTCAGGCACTGGCTCCAACCCTACTCTGCACTTCACACTTCAGCCTCAACCTGGGGCACATACAGGCAAGTAGAAAGCTGTACTAAACTATGCATAACTCAAAAGATTTCTACCCCCTGGGAATGGGGCATGTTCAGCCTAATTTCTCAGAGGACCCTTCCCTTCTCTATATTTTGACAATTTAAAGAGACTTTTCTCTGACACCTCAGGCTGGCGATGTGATGCAAGACAGATTAATTTCTCAAAAAGCCACACAAACTAAATCCTCATACAGCAAATCACTAGAGACTGCACTTTCATATTTATTTTTGTTATTGTTGGTGGAGATCACTGTCAACCCCAGTAACTGAAGCTTACAGAGGAGGCTGTTACAGAGCAAATCCCTTATGCTGCCTCTTGGATATGCTTCTGGCATATTGCATAAGAGCAAGTTTGGGACTGCTCTACAGGGTCAGGGTGAGGTAGTTTTTCCCAGCCCTTGGGGCCCAGCCAGGACTTACACTGTCTGTTAGGTTTTTAACACAGCTCACAATTCTTACTTCTTGTGGGTTTGCAATGAAAAAATTGCCATCTGGAAAGTGCCCAGGGAACACAGCTTTTTACTTGGGCTGAATAAGAACTGCGAGACTACAGATGAAAGATTAATTCCCTGAACCATCCTGCTCAATTGTCTAATTTAAATATAACAGCAGCAAAATAAATTTTCCCAGAGCAGAAGGGAATAAATGGATTGTTACCTTTAGCTTAGAACTTACCCCAAAATCTCGTAGGTTTTTTTTTTTTTCCCCTCTTCTTTTTCATGCCTGAAATTATTTCTGTATTTATTTTTGAATTGGAAACTTTTTCCCAGGTGTACTGGGGCAGGTGAAATGGTGTTAGGAGGTTTTAGGGAACAGAATTCAGTTTTGGATGAAGACCCACACTGACACACCAAGAGCTGTTTCAGCAGGAACAGGAGAAAATTTGGGGTGAGGGCAAGACTTCTTCTGCCTCCTCTCTACCAGGGATACCTTCTTCTCACCAATGAAGACGTGTGGCTCTTATTTCCTTGTTATGTTTGAAAAAAAAGAATCCATCCATTTGCAAAGGTCGTGTCCTGTTTAGATCTATTATAATTTGAACTTACTAAAATACCTAGTAACAGAAGGCTAAATCAGGCTAGAAGGCTACAGCATTTACAAGCATTTATCAGGCACTCACTAGTCTTTCTAATTTGAATTTTTCAATTTGCCAAATAAGAGCTTTTAAAAGAGGATTTTCCTTCCAAATATACAGAAAACTAATTGGGGTTTGTGTAAAGCAATTGACAGGTGCTTTTCAGTACATTCATTAGAAGCACATATAGGCCTCTGTTAAATGCAAAAGTGTTTTTCATAAAATCAAAACTCTTGGTAATTACTTAGCATGCACCAAAAATATACAATTGAGAATGACAAAGAAAGTCATTTGGGACTCTGCAGAAAAAGAAGCCACCAGATAACATTAATTATGCTAAATATTGAATTGCATCCAGCTACTGTATCTTGTTTTATTGCCTTTCATTTGCTGGTTATGAAATCAGTTGATTAAATAATCTTAGGTTGTACAGTTTGGAACAACTGGATTGATCCAGAAATAAATTATTGTGCATTTCAAATTACATTCCATTGTCTCCCTGACCACAAAGCAGAAGAAATCCTTCAAGTCCAAGGTTGGCTTGAGCTAAGAATTACCTGGCAAAGTGCAAATAGGATTTAGGGCACTGAATAAAAAAATAATAGTGTTGTTTACATTCTTCCTGAGTAAGCACAACACATGATGAAACTTAATTACTTCCCAAAAGCTTAAAAAAACCGTCAAGTATGAGGAGGATTTTACCTTTTGAATTGAATATATTTTCTTACCCTAATAAGACAAAGTTTTGGCCCAATACCACTAATTTCCACTGCACTTCTTATTCTTATTCCAGCTCTTGCAAGTCCTTTCTCTGGAAGTCCACTGAGAAGTGTGCTTTCATAATTAAATGTATAAACCTTGTTTTCACTGAAATCAGGTTCTGCAAAGAAATGGTTCCCATAAAATATTATAGAGACCATACAGAACATATTAAAGTACCTGTATTAGAATGTATGCAAGAAAAAAAGAATTTGTTCACTTTTGTATTGCACCTGAACAAAATTAGCTGTTATAAAATTATATTAAGCATTGATATACTTTTCAGATTCTATTTTGAATTTCACTCATTACAATTATATAGCTCATAGGAAAATTACTTACGGTAATTAAGATGCTGGCTCCCTGAAAGAGAAGGAAAAAAAAAAGATTAATGAAATGATAAAGGAAAAATCACCCCAAACCCCTGAATGCTAATATACTGTAGTATTAAAGGCTGAATCTTGTACATAGGGCATGGCTCATTTTAATTAATTTATGGTTCAACACACAGAAAAAACCTAAACAACAACAACAAAACCTCACAGTTTTTTCCATAGAATGTTAAAGTTCATATTTGTAAGTGAACTATATTTAGATTCTGAAATGTTTTTCTGGATTTAGTATTTTAAATTCATCAAAGCAGATAAGTTACTTACCCACTAGGGTTAAAACCAGAGCTAATATCAAGCCCCTCATGGTGGGGACAAAGTAAACGTGAACATGCTGGATCCTCTTTTATAAAAGCATGTGGTATCACATGTTTCCTTTGGCATGTTAGTTTGACAAATAAGCATATTTTGGGATGTATATTGATCAATCAGAAAATAAACATTTCTGAGGTCATGAATGCTGACAACTACAAATCACCTCATGATTTCAACCACCTTACTTTCTATGTGAAAGAGAGATTTCATTTTCAAAATATCTTGCTTGTTACCTTTTCCCTGCTTGTCCACCCTGTAGTTATAAAATAAAAAAAAAAAATTAAAATTGAATTAAATAAAAATAGTTCTCAAATCATAATTAAAATAAGTTAGCTTTTCTCTAATCCTGTCTTCAATATCCTGATAATTTGCCCTTGCTAAGGTTCACAGCTTTGGAGACACACCTTGCTCTATCATACTGAAATTCTACTATTAGAGGAGAATTTGTGATTGATTTCATAGAGTTAGGATTGTAATGCCTTAGAGATCACAGACATGAAAGGAGAAACTGTCTTTTCATGGTATCTGCCATGACTGTCTTTGCAAGCATGTCTTGTTACCAACACTTGGGGATACAAATCTTTTCAATATGACTTTCACATTAGATTCTAGCTAATGATCAAAGTTCATACTATGAAAACAGAAGGGAAATTAAATTCTTTGTTTATGAGAAAAATCTAGAAAAATTAGTTATTTTCTCAGAAGGACCTCAGTGAGTTGGGTACATCAAGTCCTTCTTGCTGGGTTCTCAAATGGCTTTGGTTTTTGCCACTTTTGAGAGTATGTATCTAGAATTCCCAACTTGTAGTGATAACATCTAGGCCAACACTTAACAAAACTAAGTCAGGAGGGAGTTTCCTACTTAATCTCAGTTTTTAGACATTTGTTGCAAGTGTTGAACATTTACTTTGAATTTAAGCTTGTCTTTTAGTCAAACAGTAAATATAAAGTAAAAACCCCACCTGGCTACAAGAGGTACTGAGGAGGCAGGAAGGAGAGATCAGGAAGAAGAGATCAGGAATGTCTCTCTGGCATGTCTTTGAGGCTGTGAAAGATACAACATGCTTGCAAGTAATGCAAGTAGTTAGGCAGCTAGACTCCAGCGTCCATGAGGAGAAGGATTTTGTAGCTATTGCTGTTCATCAGGAAGAAGAGTGAAACCTGATTCTGAGGCCTTCATCATTGATCTTGAGATTATGTTTACTGCAGCCCCCATCAGTCTCCTTACATAATCACTTACTTAAAGTGATGCCACCTGACTGAGGAATAATGAAGCTTATTATTGTGGTGCAAGGCACCTAAGCTGGAGTCAGGAATGTAGCTATGAAGCCCCTTTCCTCTGCCATTACTCCCTGTGGCACTGCTGGCTGGAAAATCAGGGAAAGACAGAAGTCAAATGATCTGACTCATTTGGCACATTCACTACCCCCAGAAAACTTGAGAATTTTAATATCATAACTTTCTTTCATAACAGGAAAGATATGGAATTGGATGAGTAATCAAACCTTCCTTGAAATGAAATATGTGTCTAATAAAAGATTAAAAAAATATGACAGACATTTGAACTGTTACAAGAAATTAATAATTGGGTTGTTGGTTCAGATGGTGAAAAATGAAGTGCAGATGGATTTTCCCTGATGTTTTCTTCTAGGATGTTAACTTGTGTGAGATATGACAAGATGCATTATGTTTGTGGGCCCTGTGAAATTCAGTGGCATACCTTGTCTGGCACATATGCACATTAAATGTAGCCAGAAATGTCTTACAAACAGTCCCATTTTTTGAAGCTAGAATGGAATTAAATGTGCAGCAGGAATGTAAAACTGTAAGTGGTGACATGCAAAACATTTATGCTTTTATGGCACAGTTCATCAGTGCCACAGCTTGAACTCAGCAGTAAAATTGTGCTATCATGCTCAACTAGCCACACATCCACAGGACAGAATGCATAAGAATGTATATATATTATGTACAGAACCATATAAGAGAGACTATTAATTTAAGCACTGTTATTAATAGCATATTGAAATAACATCTAAAGGACAAATGCATATTAAAATGGAGCTATAACATTTTTCAAGTTTAATAAAAGGCTTTATAATTAAGATGTAATATGAATAGATTTGTTCTAACTGTGTAGTGAAAATCCTGCATTTCTTTTTTTGACGGGGAACACTGAGTCTAAGCTCACAAACAGCATGTAGACACCTGATTGCTAGACAGTTAGCTAAAATAATTAAGATTGTGCAGGCTGCCATGTTCTCTTCATCTGCAGCATTTCCTCTCTGTTTTTGATATATCCTCTCTACCCAGGCTTGTTTCCCTGGGGGTGAGGAGAAAGGGACCTCAGAATTGTTGGATCCATTATTACTTTAAAGGGACAAGCTAATAAATTCTGTATGTGGAGAGGAGACACAGTGAGAGCTCGAGGCTCACAATACTGGACACTAATCCTTTCTCCAAAAAACCAGACACATCCTTCCAACCAGCTCTGAGGGAATAAACAGGCAGTCTATCACTTTAAGGAAATGGATAAAAGGAGGAAATATGAAAGTCAGACTTTTTAAAGCCATTACAATTTTTCTTAAACTTTCAACATTATGTTAGTGAGTATGAAGATACAGGAAAAAATAAATAAAATACAATTAAACAAGCCCTCCAAATGTCTGATTTGGCTACAGAGGAAGAAACTGTAATGCAGGCTTGGGTTTTGGTGTTTGTTGTTTGTTTTTTTTTTTCCCCCCATAAACAATAAAGAAAAGGAATTCTTAAAAAGCTATGAGAAATATCTTGGGATTTCTTTTCTGTTTTTTTTTGTTTTTTTTTTTTTAAAGGAAGAAAATATATGGTATAGAGTGTTACAGGGAGTACAGTGTCTGTATAAGGAGAGCAGTAAGATGAGGTAGACTGCTTTGAATTTACAAGGCACTTGCACCATAAATGAAACATGAATACAGCCTAATTAACCTGATTAGAGCTATTGCTTCTACACTGCAATTGTCTTTACATAACACATTCTGCTTGAGTAACAGAGTCTTATTATCTGCTGTTGTTCTGCTGTGGATGGCTCTGCACTCTCCTTGTTCTGTATTCACATTGCTGAATTATGGTGCAACGATGCAATTTCCATCCTGCTAATATAGAGCCTAACAACAGAGCAGGGATTAGTAAAACAGCTCCCGAGCAACCATAAGAGGTTAAAACAGATATCATCAGTTGGCTAAGTGATTTTGAGCCTTCAGTTTTCCTCATTTCTAAAGATGAAGAAACCTTTTTTTTTTTTTTTTTAATTCACACCTATTTAATATTTAACATTTTCTCCTTGAATTTTTTCTTCTAAAAATATTCAGCATTTGATATTGTAGCATAGCCTCTAAGATAATGTTTGATATTCTCTCCAGACACTCTGGACATTGTCTAATGAATAAGAATGTGTTTTGGGTTGGGCTAAATTGCCATATGCTGATTCTAGTACATTCACAAAGGGATTTTGTTATATTAGCTTGCTTTAAAAGGTGTTTTTTGTTTTTTAACTTCCCTTTCTTTTACTAGAAAGAAATCAACAGGCTCAATTCCCTGCTGTTATCCCAGTTTGATGCTGGCATGTCATCAATGGACTGATAACTGCGGGAACTGGATATAAGGTTTGCAAAATAAAAGAGGTAGAAATTATGTTTATATTTTGTTTAGCTCTTGGCTTACCCTTGGTTTGAAAGATGCTCTTGGTCTAGATTTATAAAACAGTCGTAGAATTTTGGTTTGATAAATTTGATTTTCATTAATATATACTATTAAGCCAAATTCACATATTTGTGCACTTCACTGATGTAGTCAGTGGTACTGTTCCTCTTGCCTACCCTAGATTTACCTGTCATTTCCAGAGAAAAGAATGAAATTAAGAATGAGTGGGACACCAACTCTAACATTTTTAAACTGAAGACAGATTGTCTTGATACAAGTTATTTTTACAAGGATGCTCAAAGTGGTTTATTTTCATTCAAATATGGAAAACACATTCTGAAGCCTAACAGCCCACCGTCATCACTATAATCATTGGCTCATCAGACAGGATATTGATTAAGTGGCCTCAGGATTTCCTATCCCTTTCAGCATATACTATTTCCCAAGACATTCAGCAGGTTAAACGTTAGACAGCTTGTCATCTGATATTTGAGTCATGTCATATTTGAGGACTGGTGTTTGCTACGTAATACTATTGCACTAGAAGATAACTTCTCTAAGTTTATCTTAACCCTAACTTAGACTTCATGGTCATAGAGTGATTAGCTCCTGTAGTGATGGTACTGATGGGAAATCAAGTATCTCTGAAATTTAGCCTTATCATGTCTCTACATCACTCACTCTGGGGATGAAGTGGTGACTGCACAAATAGGACAATGGAGAGCTCTGTGCACTGCATTGAATGTTCTCCTATAGGCTGAAGTACTGGTTGTAATTGCATGTTCGGTTAGAGTTATCTCGCATGTTTGGTTAGAGCTATCATGGCTACTAACTTATGCGGAGGGGAAATACATGTGTAAAGTTTATTCTGATGTACTCTAACTGTATTAAGATGTGGGCATAGCAGCAGGGAGGTAAGAAGGTCCCAGGCCATCCCATGTGTCTTAGAATGGATGTCACGAAGAGGGAGCATGCCTCTTTTAGCAGATTCCACATCAACAACCCTTTTGCAGGAGATGCTGTGGGCACATAAAATGTTGCCACTTCAGAAAAAGACCTATGATCCTCTGTAATCCTATGTGAGGGTGCTTTACTGTTCTCGGAGCTTGGAGGAACAAGGCCTGAGTCATCTTAGAAAGAAGAAAATTGTCAAATCTTTTTTTTTTCTTTTACATCAGGCCAAGTGCATTAGGGCTGCAAACTTTCAGACTGAGAGAGAAGAGAGGAATTAGGATTATTATTGTTTTTTTAAATTGTAGAGTTGTACAAGTATATAATGAATTCTCAAAATTCCTACTTATTTTGGGGTTTCACCCAAACTGTGCAAGATTCTTTATGAATTCTTTATGAAAGAAGGGGAAAGCACTGACTTTTTTCCACATAAGCCAATAGTCTCAGGTATAATGCTGATTATTTTTTCTGTTTCATATACCTTTGCCTTAGTGACTTATTCCCTTATATCATAGAACTACTGCAAAAACATAATAGATCCACATCATCACTTTCTAGTGTCAGAGTATCAGATAAGTTTATGGTATCATGAGGAAACTCACTATGAACTTACTCTTGTTACTGAATATATGAGGTGTGTGATACCTTATTTTCACAGCACTAGGTCACTGTGACATGAGGTCATGGGTCAGATAAGATAAGGAGTGTATTATTCATAAGGAAGGAGCAGATAATACTCTGCCAGTTCAAACAACAGCCATTGACTTTACCCTTAAAAAAAAAAAGGGCAAGCAAGCATATTAAATGTCTAATTATATAAAAATAAGAATATAATTTTATTTTCAAGTCACTGTGAAAGTTCGTTCAGTAATAAATTCAGTCCCATGTTTTATTACTTTGAAGGAAATCTGCCACTTGATTATTCCCAATACAGTATATATTATTCATAATCACTTGTGTGTATGAGACAATCACAATTTAAAATATTAAATAGAGCGCTGAGATTCATATCTCCTATCAAGTACTATAGTGCTATGATTCCACATTTAGCATAAACACTAAAGAAAAAAGTAACTCTTGAACATACCTTTGGCTAAGACTATGAAGAATTCCTTTTTTCCCCTAAGATAAAGAATGAAGGCTGAACAAATTCATACATCATGAGATGTTGGATCCGGATACAGATCCAGACCTCCAATTTTCACCTGACTGGTGTCTTATACTCTTGTACAATGGTATTTTCTCCCATCCTGCAGAAATTTTTTTAACCTATTTTACTGGGAACAATTCTAATAGTCACGTGACAAAGACTGTCTTTTGCTGGAAGAAGTACTTAACATCTCTGGAACCCTACAAATGTTCTTCAGAGTGGTATGGGCAGCCTTAACATTTAGCTGCTCAAATTCTATTTTCAAAGCATTTTAGTATGAATATAAGCAAAAGTTAAGGGCATACTCTGGCTCACTACACGCTCTATCCTGCATTGAAGTTAATGGTATCTGTTCATGGAGTTAGCTGGAACTATATCTAGTATATACTGACACTAATTTACATTTTGAGTAATCACTGTAACTTCAGTGCTAACACTCAAGGAATAAAATAGTTCTCAATATGAATAGGACTTGAAAATCTACTCTTTCATAAGTACCTCTCAGAACATTTAAAAAAAGGTCTATAAGACTTTATTTCAGAAGCCATCCAGTTTCTTAACTGTTCATTTAGTTATTTTTGATAGTTATATTTAAATTAATATCCTTTTGCTCATCTCTAGAGAAAACCCCAGGAAGACTAATTTTCTTGGTGTTCAAATACAAATGAATGGTAAAGCAACTCCTGAATTTAATTTTCAAGGAATTTCTTCACTGATCGACAAACAATATTCGTCTTAAAAATGAAATTGCACATAATTGTCCATTTAAAAAATTTTGTCAGGAAAGGTAACGGAATGAAGCGAGAGAGATTCTATGGATATTTTCTACTGTTCTGTCTTCTTGGTTTTCCTTTCTCCTTTGACAATTTAGTTATCATTCACAAGCTGAATTTCTTCTGGGATAAACTGATGAAGCTCAGCCAAATTACTTGGAATTGGGTCAGTTTACCCCAGCTGTGTATTAAACCAAATATTTTAAAATGTTTAACGTAGGAAGATGTTGGTGGACACTATATTCTTATTTTTCTAGAGGTTTTCTGACAACAACTAAATTCCTTTGAATTGAATATTAGTACATGAACCCCATAACTGAGTATTTATGCTTCAAAACACAAAGAAACATAAGTATTATCTAGTACACAATTCAAACACTCCTATTACATTTTGCAGAATCCTGTGCACTGTGACACTTAAAAGGAAGAATGGAAGAAGTAAAACTAAATGGAAATTTAGCATCCTATTAATTAAAAAATATATTTAATACCTTTCCTGCAGCCATTAACTTCTAGGTAGGTATAGAAACATTCCATATCACTTACATTCTTGCTCTATCCACCATGGGCATCTACTCTTCAAGGTAGGTGTCTCTGGCAGTTATCTCACAGAGCTACAACAGAACTGCCTATTAACACAGCCAAGACTCTTAACACAAGATTTTTGTGTTTATAAAACTCAAACCTCTTTCTCAATGTAACTATTACTCAAAAGCATTACAGACTTTTTGAAGTCTGTCCATGTTTTGGCTTTCCAGACAGCTCCTGGGCTTTCTGTAGCAGCTGTGTGCTTGAGCCATTGTTCCAATAGATGACAAGAGTGCCATTGTTGAACTTGGGAGTAAAAAGATGCTATCATTTTAGGTAGAAGTGCTGATACTAAATAATTCAGTGACTTTCTACAGGGTAGCAGTCCTATAACCTTTCAGTTATCCTCACCAACCAATCTGCAAAGAAATACTGCTAGAAGCTATGGAGAAGTGTGGGAACAGCTCATCTTCCAGGCATAAAAGTAACTGCTGGTAACAACAAAGGAAAATTAAAATATGAGACACTCAGTTGTAAAAGAAAATATGCTCTATATGAGAGCACATCAGCAGCTCCGACTGTATATTTCCACCCATCTAACATGTTGGGAAATGCATCCAACTTAGGCAATGTCTGAAGAGAGAGTCACATAAGCTCTGGAAAAGAAAATGATCTCACAGTACTGTTTCAAAAGCCAGGCCAGTCACCTGGGAAACAAGAAAAAAAGAAAACCACACAAATAGGCTATTAGCTCAAGTCTCACAAAGCATTCACAAAACGAAACTACCATAGACTTGTTAGTTAGTGGTTCCAAGATTATAGAACTGATGATACTACACATGGAACCAGAGATGTGTGAGCCAACCTTAGCACTGAAGAAGATAATTACTAAAGCAGCAGGTTCAAGGTAGATTGAAAAGAAGACCATCAAAGGTGTTTCTGGAGACATTTCTCGATGCTAAGGAGCCATTTGGTGATGGGCTTGAAACCTGACTTTTCATCCTGAAATTACAGCAAATGGGAGTTTGTTGCCATTTAATGGGTAAACCGCTTTTTCCTCCCAGAAAGGGTGAGACTTGTGGATAGATCAAAATGGACCTGGACTGAACCCATGGACCTCCCACTGTAAGAACTAAGATGCAAAGGACCATGAACAAAGACAAAACAAGGTAGTGTGCTTCTTCAGAAAAAGTGGGAAGAGTAGCCACTGAAGTGGGCTTGAACTACCTGCAATGAAAGGTGATACAAGGGGTGAGAAGACTGCTTTCGGTAACTGTATGAAAAGGCAGACTCAGGGAAGGAGCCAGGTTTTTCAAGAGGGTACTCCCCAGTCCCAAGACATAAAAGGATCATGCTTTGCTAAAGAGCACAAGCTGCCAGCATATGAAGCCGACAGCAGCTTCAGATTGATTTGGAGAAAGGGAAGAGATGCTGGTCTTTCCAGGGAGGGAGCCATTCGATTTCTTGTCATAGAACTTTGCCCTCACTGTCACTCATTTTGCTCTGGAGCCTTATAAGATCTTTGACCCAAAACAGGTGGTTTTGTCCCACTAATGATACGTAATTGGAAAGCTATTGTTTTTACAGGAAGACTCTCAGGTCTCCTCAATAGACAGATGGAAATAACATGAGGGAAAAAGGGATTTAAACTGAAATACGCAGGTGATATTTTGTCCATTTTATTATCTCAACATTAAGTAGTTTATTTTTGGCTCTCTCTCTGGGGAGAACTGATTTGGATTTGCTCTTGTAAACAAAAGAAGATAGGGAGTTTTTAAACAATTTAAATAAATACACACCAGAAACTACTCTGAAAACAAATGAGAATAATTTGAAGCAACACAATGAAAAAAAATAACTATATATAGATAGAAAATTCTACTTTTCCATTTTGAAGCCCATTTAAAATTCTTCAGATGAAAAAGTTGGAAAAAGGTGTCTGCTTCAGTCTGTTATCTTAAGCCAGGAGCAAGTGTACAATGCAGAAAAAAAGGAACCAAAAATAAACTTTTTTTCTCTTTGATCCCTCCCTGGATACTTTAGAACAATATGAGAGAGCTTCAGGTATTTTCTTTTTCTTAGTCTGGCACTTCTGGAAGACCCCTGAATTTAATATATTCTGTTTTTCCCAGCTGGCTTTTCTTTCTTATCTAAAAAAATTATTCTAACATCTCTCACCATTTTCAGCCTATCTCTTACTTTGTGGCACTAGAGACACAGTGACTCTGCCCCAAACTCAAAGCAGAATGAGAAGCACACTGCCACAATACCCCTCATATGGTTCCTTGATCTCTTAAACAGCCCAGGCTGCAGTTCTCTAAACCTGTCACTAATTTATATTGCTTCATGGAGACTTAAACCATACTAACTGTGAAGAAGACTGAATAGAACTGCAGAGAGATAAGTACTTCTCTTAGCTGTCCAGAGAATGGAAGGGGAGGTCCAATTAAACCATCCTGTAGGTGCCGCTGCCTCCTCCTGTGGTGCCCTGACTATACCACTGTGACTGTAAGTTAGACACTGGCCTTGCCCTTTCTCCTCCCTCCTTTGTGCATTCACACAAAGATGTGAGAGGACTGTCCTCCGAAACCACTCACAAAACTGGTCTTGTGTTTACCATAGACATTGCCCATAAACACATAAGCAAAAAATAAACCTCCACAGAAACCCAATCAAACAATCCCCAAAAGACCAAAGCAGTGTTATAAAAGGTTTTTGTATAAAAGGTTTTTGTATAAAAGGTTTTCAGTTTTCCTTGTGTGTGCTATGTTGATTACCATTGTTAATGGTTGCCACTGGGATGCTAAAAGGGAAAAAAAAGCAGTTTCACTTCAGCATTGCAGCTCCAGGAATAAATAGAAAGGGAGAAGAAATACCAAATACATAGAAAGACAGTCCAAGAACTTGATTCACTTGCAGCAGCTTACTTTGCTGGCAGTAATTCATGTGCTGTTGTTGGAGGAAGGCACTCCAAGCAGGAAAGTAAGGGGAGAGAAATAAATGCTGATTTATGAGTCTCACTCATACAAATAATTATTAACATTTGCTTGTGAGGGACAACAGACAATACTTAAGGCACATCTGGTTAACACGGATGCCATTTCTCTCCACATTTCTGTTTCTTACCCATTTCATTAGGTTGAGAACTCTCCAGCACTAATTTATCTTAACCTTATTAACAATCTCTGACAACTACCTTCTCTCCAGCTTTGCTTCCCCCAAACTCTCATGATCAAGAAAGACATGGTTCACAGTTTTCTCTTCCCTGATTTTATTCAGTTTTGATTTTCTTCTTTTTTTTTTTTTTTGTGACAGCCTGCAGTATGTAATGAATGATTGCTGCCAGCAGCACACTGTGAAGCGTCTATGTGACGATTTTGTGAGAGGTTCATAGTCTTTCACATTCCATAGTATAGAAGTGAGCCTTTGGGGCACCTCAAAAAGTTTTAGAACACTTGATTTCATTCAGGGAAGAATCAAAGAGTTTCACCAGAAGAAATTGTCTTTACGCACATAAAAAATGAAGGTTTCTAAAGGGATCTTTTAGTTAGAAGACAGAAAACCTGCATTTTGTAATACCACGGGGTTTCTTTTAATAAGTGACTGAAAACTTCAATTTGACAAGTTAAACCTTGAATTTTTTTTTCATACTTATTATAGCTAAGGAGGTGCTAACCTAATACAATGGACAAAGGAGTGTTATCATAGTACAATAGACCAAACAGAGTTATTACAATACTGGGCAATAAGGGAGTTCACCGAAGTGAATGTGAGAAGCAGTGTCTGCAACACAAGAGGCATGCTTCAGAAAAGAGAAATGTGTTTGGATTGTTAGTGATCATTTTATAGCTGCAATTGTAACCTAATGCAATGATCTCAAGATGCTTGAGAGAGTTGTTTAAAAAGTAAAATGATAATTTCAAAGGTTCACATGCTAAAAAAACCAGTATGGTACCTAAACTAAGGGCCTCAGCAACAATATTTTAATTTATCTAACTTGAAAATTTTGGGGTTATAGAAACACAAAATCATAGTATCATAGAATGGTTAGAATCGGAAGGGACCTTTAGAGGTCATCTAGTTCATAGAATCATAGAATGGCCTAGGTTGGAAACGAGTTCACAGATCACCTACCTCCAACCACCCTGCCATGGGTAGGGATGCCATCCACTAGACCAGGTTGCCCAGGGCCACATCCAGCCTGGCCTTGAACACTGCAAGGGGTTGGGCATCCACAACCTCTCTGGGCAACCTGTGCCAATGCCTTACCATCCTCTGAGTAAAGAATTTTTTTCTAACATCCAATCTAGATTTCCCTTTAGACCTATAACTAGATCGGGTTGCTCAGAGCCCTGTCCAATGTGAACTTGAATGTTTCCGGGAGGGAGGGTGAGGGTGGAATCTACCACTCTCTGGGCAACAAGTTCCAGTGCTTTAACCACCTTCATTGTGAAAAATTGTTTCTTTTATAAAGTCTAAATCTCCCCTCCTCTAGTTTAAAGTCATTACCCCTTGTCCTATTGCAACAGGCCTTGCTAAAAAGACTGTCTCCATCTTTCTTGTAGGTTACCTTTAAGTACTTATAGGCCACCATAAGGTCTCCCCAGAGCCTTCTCTTCAGTGGTGTTAGGTCAGGGCTCTGTTTGGCTCTCTCTATTGCTCGTATCTATGCACTGTGAGGACTGTGGAAGTGTTTATAAGACAAGATCAGAGCTATTCCTTGCTTCTATTTAAGAATATTTGACAAAAGTTATATAAATTGTCTGAAATCACTTATTTTTCTGTATATTTTTGGTATCTGTTTCCATGGTACTTATTATATTCTTGGCCCTTAAGTCACTTTTTTTCCATTTATACTCACTTCCCAGCTCATGCTCAATTCTAAGGAGCACTAGCTCTGGTATCAGAATAGTCCTATAGAAAATATGAAGGATGTTTTACTAGAAGAACATTCCCATCCACCACATCACTGTAAAGCACAATGTGGGCAAAAGATGCTTAGAAGAAATCCATACAATGTACTATATGTAAATCTCCAGAGGTATTCAGCAAACTACACTCTGCAAATCTATATAACCTACTTTTTCAGGTTGTTTAGCACCTAATAGTATCCTTACTGCCAATCAAATAGCAACTGCAAATTTAATATATGCTCTCGATATGAGAAGAGTAGAACAATCTTTGGACAACTTGAATAAAACTTGGGGAAGGTGTAAGAAAAAGAACATGACATGGCCGTGGTTATGAGTTCAGATTCAGAGCACAGCTGTATGAATCTTTGGCTAGGGAAAAAGTGCTGCTCATTCATTTGCTAAGTGGCGAGAATGGAATATGTGAGGTAGAATGGTGACATTAGGTATAATTGTAATATATAGGGATACAATTTAGATCACTTAGACATGCATATGACAGGCATCTGAAAGTCCAAGTAACACCTTTCCTGATTACCAAGAAACCCTAGTACAAAGCTTCATGCAGAACAGTGACATACTTGAAAATACCTGTCAGCCATCACAATGTATTCTGCATTAACTTTTCTGATGTAGGTATGAAAAGAAGGCAAGCAAATTATGTTGGAGTTACTTGGCACAGTGTAGTTTAAGGAGCAGCACATTTACTTCTGGACTTGATTTTTTAAAACATTTTTAATAGTTTAGGACTGAGGAAAACTTATGGCATGAAGTTTAACAATGGCAAGTGCCAGATTCTGCAGCTGAGAAAGGGACCGGGAGGTCCTGATGAATATGAGTCAGCAGTGCACTCTGGCAGCCAGGAGGGCCAACCGTATCCTGGGGTGTATTAAGAACAGCATTGCCAGCCAGTCAAAGGAGGTGATTGTCCTGCTCTGCTCTGTGCTGGTGCAGCCAGACCTTGAACACTGTGAGCAGTTTTGGATACCACAGTATAGAAGGGATATTAACCTACCAGAAAGTGCAAGGTAGGGAGCTGGACTAGATGGTCCTTATGGGTCCCTTCCAGCTCAGAATATTCTATGATTCTATGCAATAGTGCATTCTTATCTAGCACAGAAAAACTGCAGCAGTATATAAGCTTGAATTCAAACATGACAAACCACAGCGAAGTTATGAACATCATTAGAATCACAGAAACATTAAGGCTGGAAGAACCACAGAATCACAGAATATTATGGGGTGGAAGGGAGCTCTGGAGATCATCTAGTCCAACCCCCCTGTCAGAGCAGGTTCTCCTAGAGTGTGTTGCACAGGATGCCATCCAGGTGTGTTTTGAATGTCTCCAGAGATGGATAAGATCACCCTCTAAAGATCAGAATGAAACAACTCTCAGTTTTAGTAAGATCCAACTTACAGGTACTATGAAAAAGATACTGTGAAAGATTTCTGAGTTCCAATTGCTAAATAGCCTACAGGAGTCAGAAAATTTGATTTTATAGTCGAGGCAGTGGATACAGCCTAAGAAGAACTGTTTTCAGTTTATGATTCCATGTTGCTCTTGGAGCAAATCACGCTTAATACAAAATGCGGTAGCATGTCATACCTATTGGTCTGTAAAAGTTTTAAGGCAGGGAAAATCTCTCAGTAGGTGAAGACTCAGCATCTACCACAGAGAAATATCTGTCTTGACTGAGAAGGTGAGGTATCCCAATATTAGAAATACTGATCAATACCATACCAAGTATTGCTGCCTCTTTCCAGACTTCCCTGCCTGCTGGAGCTTATCTTTTGGTATTATTTGGTACACAGATTGTCTTCTGTACTTAGTATTTCTGTGATGCTGGGGGCACAAAGCTTTTGCTTGCTGAAGATCAGGAAGGCTGTCAAAGCAGAAAATTAACCAGAGAGGTGAGGGAAAACGGAAAGGAGGAGGAACTGATGGAAGAAAATGAGCTGGTGAAGATATTCTTGTTGGCAGGTGGTGAAAAGCACTTGCTCCTGAAGACCAGTGTTGAGACAACAGGAAAGATCTTTGGTCAAGTAATACTTGAACTAATACTATTGAAACAGAGGACAGGGTGCTGGCAAAATAGAGGCAAAGGTTCATGTGAATCACACGCTGTATGAAAGGCATTTCCTTGTCCATATGTTTACAAGACAGTAACAAGGACTTTTCAGGTCTTTTTTGCTTATTGTCTGTAAAGATCAATGTTTACCCCAAGTGATTTCAACTTTATAGTCTGGTGCTAGTTAGAACAGAAAGTTCTCAGGGAATTAGAAAACATTGGTTTAACCTTATAAATAAACCAAATGCAGAGTTAATGATTTAGGGGAAAGCACTTGATTGTATCTACAGGTCACAATGCAGGTACAAAGCATAAAACCCCGTAAGGATGAGAGCTCCAAGTCTTTTTTTTTTTTTTTTTTCTAGCCAGCACTAAGTTTAAAAAACACTGAATTCTTTTCTCCTTGTTCCTGTTTGATGCTTCATGCAGTCCTCAGCATCCTACCTCTCTTATCCTTTCCTTTCACAAATCCCTGCATCTACAATACTGCTGCGCCTTGCTTTACGACATAACCTGGCACATGGATGAAGGCTAATGGTTTCAATAGACATATAAGCTTCTTGTTCAGAATGGAGAGGGCATAGGTTAGAAAATTAACTGCCCACTCTCTATCAGCGTTATACTCTTCCTTCTCTAATGGATATTTGGGTTATAATGTGGTGGGAAAACATGTTACAGATGGATAAAGCATGGTGAGAAGTCAGTTTTATCTGCCTGAAATTAGACATGGGTATAGAAAGGACAGCAGTTGCTGGACATTAGGAGGAAGGTTTGTTTGGCAGGGGTTCTGAAACTCAGTCACATATTTTTTGTTTAACAGCTTACAAGATAGTGTATTATAAGATTGAGTAAGTGTTTATGATATATGTTGGAAAAAGATTATGGAATGAAAGTTGCTGGTGAAAGTGGTTTCAGCTTATGTCTGAAACGGCTGGCAAAGATGAAGGAGGCACTATTATTTAGCTTGGACCTTAACCCTGGAGAACTGGATGGTGCCTACCCTAGATCTACTCCATGGCTCCTCCTGGGAGAGAGCAATAGTCACTACCATTTCACCACTGGAATTCAGCACACAGTAATTACTTTATTCCTGTGTTTTGGAGTAGGACAGCAACTTCTTTCAGTTTACACAGCCATATGCATTTATTGCTAAGGGAAAGTAGCTTCCCATTAAGTGTCTTTCAACTCAAATAGCTCTGATTGTTCTGTCTTAAAGATGTGAGATTTGGGGTTTTTTTGTGAAAGCATGTAGAAAAAGACTTATACTACCAAAGACAGCTTGCTTCTTATCCTTTAAAGGCTTTGCAAAATGTTCCTATTTAATAACAGTTATCTTTATGTAGTAGCTGAATCTTTTCATAAGCTAATAGTCGTAAAGCACTGTCTACTTTGCGTAATGATACTATTTTCCCAATATAAAACAGGGCTAATGGGTGTCAAATGTGAAAGCAATATTCCTGCAATTTATCACTTAAGCCTTCTTTCACTCTTTTGGGGTGAATTATTGTATTTTTAAAGGGAAATTGATTGCCTTGAGTGAATTCTTTTATTCTTCTACATTAACAATTCATGAATGAAGCCAATAGTTGCAACACAATCTTCAGTTCCTTGTCCCACCAATAACCTCAGCTCTGTCCTGGAGGGTAAACTCACACCGCATCAATCAACAGACTTCGTGGTCTGTAGCATAGCCATGTGAACTGTGCCTTACACTATGTTCCTGTTTGCTCCCTTGACTTCTGGCAGTTGGGAGCTGCACAAAAATGAATTAACTGTTACAAAGTTTCCTGGCATGCTGTACTCTACATGGTTGGAAAGTTGCATTACTAGAAAGAACAAAGAATATAGATATTTATTCTGAGATTTGGAATCAAATGCCAATGGTCAAATGATCCTTGTGCACCTTTCTGCTCTGCTTTCCCCCTCTCCCTGCCATTGTTAAGTACTGGGCTAATCCAGTTAAAAAGATCGTGGGAGATTAAAGAGAACTTGTACCATTTATTAGAAAAACCAACAAACCAAAATCAAACCCAAAAACCCAACAACACAGAAAACCCCCCAAAACGCAACACAAAACCACCAATGCTAAACCAGCACTATAAAACTGACCTATGAAAGGCAGAGAGGCCATCAGTTTAAGAATACATTAAGATCGCACCTGCAGATGAGTTCATTCACTTCTTTCCATGAGCAAATCCCATGCTCCTATTCCCAAAGGAGAAATAAGCACACAATGTTGGGCAGGCAGACATCCAAATGCCCAGACTTAGCGTAACTCTGTGCCTACAAAACATACTTAGAAAATGGAAACCATGAATGTGGACTTCAGCCTAACTTGTGAAGCTAGACCTGTTATAGGGATAACCTAACCGAAGTCTGGTGTAACGGCTGACTTTGAGTCACAGGTGAAACTTATCCCTGGCACATCCCTCTCTCTGCTGCTTACTCCTCTCTTGCAAGCAACCTGTCCTTAAGCACACTTTCCTGCTTCGCCAGCTTTATCGGCTGAGTCTCCACAGAGGCATGCATATTCATGTGCCTTTTGCTGTTGTGGCTCCTCTCCAACCAAATTTATTGCCTCCGGAGGCTGCAACCCCAACCCACTCACCCACATACAGCTCCTGCACTGGAATGTCACTAGTCTGCACACCTCAGGCTACGCTACAGCAGGCTTTGCCCGGCAGTAACCCCTTTGACTTTATGGACATTGCAGCACATTTACATACTCAGCAAATCACTAGCATCACCACATAAGAGGTCACTTCTAAAATGTGTGGCTGATTTTCAGTTCACTTCTACTAGATCTGTACTAATTTAATCCTGTGAATTAGTACATGTCTTTAAAAAGATACATACACATATACACACATAAGCTATTTATGATTTTTCTTTTTTTTTTCAGTATTTCCTTTGTCATCAGATGCTTATTCCTAGTTCAGTTTCACCATGGCACTTGATACAGCTGGTTGTATCACTGTACAGAAAAAAAACAATAAATACTGAATGTCTTTGATTAAAACCCCATTTTTTTATGACCAACATCCAATAAAACTTAATGAACCGTTCCTTTATTTTGTTAGGAAAACAACAAATGAGGATGCAGATAAGTAGCCCAACCCTTTCATTGAAACTGTATTTAAAAGAAGCTGCTGTGGCCTCAGTTCTGCAGCACTTGACCTCTCTGGGATAAAGGAGATAGATAGAAAACATTTTTATTTGCTTGCAGACTGTAAGCTAACAAGAAGTACATCTGAAAATACAAACTTGAGATGACTTGTCTTGCAAATGATCTTGGGAGAAGAAAAACAGGAAGAAAAGAAAAAAAAATAAAGGGGTAGACAAAGGAATGACAGACATGCAGGTTATATGAAGAAAGAGCTAAGAAAATATCTGTGGAAATAATTGATTTTTATGGTTCACCACTGACATTTCTTACAAATCCCCAAATAATCTGATGTCCACCTGAACCTAATCTTCCCCCTCCTCCACGAATTTTCCACAATTGAAACAGAAATTGATTTGGGTTAAATAAAATTTTTTAATTTTATCTGAATTGTTGTTTTAACTTTGATTTGAGGTATTTTCTGAGACTTTACAGAAATAAAATAACTTGAAAACAAAGGATTTGATTCACAGGGATGCAAGCAGAACTGCTGAAGTTGAAGAAAGAAGAACAAATAATGGTGGTGCCTTTCACAAAATGGAGCAGGAAGAGGGTCTGGAACATAGACCCATAAACCCAGGCTCAGATTTCAGCTCTAGCAAAGCTGCATTAGAGACATTAATCTAGCTCTCCTTTCCTATCCTCATGTACTTTATTCAGACAAATATTCAGTAATATTTTGAATTATATGTTCATTATTCAGCATGTTACAAAATAATGTCTATACACCTCAGCTGACAACAAGGTCCTATGTACACCAGATGTCATTGCAGAGATGACCTTACTCTACATAATGCAGAGAGAAGATCTGCATTCTGTTCGTAAACTGTGGTAATACACAGAAAGATCAAAGTTTTTCTTGTTTGTCTAAAGCAAGCCCTTGAAATTGAGGTCAGAAATCCAAAGTCCTGGTTCAGTGGCTTCTCAGAAATATTCTACAAGACATGCTATAAAGACTCTCTCTGATGTCCCTCCACTTCTTTGTTCCATGAACTGGCAGTGCTGAGACTCCAGGAAAGCTCTGACCAGATAACCTTGATTGACAAAACATTTTACATGGACAAGGGCAAGGTAAACTTTCCCGGAGTAGTCTGCAGTGTCATAAATGTTTGCAGGATTGACTGTTCCCCCCAGCGGCAACCCCATGCTTCACCGTCTTTGCTGCATACAAATGAAGTCACTCCACAGCACAATTGAGTGCATATGCTGTGGTGTGACCTCCTGTTCAGTGACATCCATCAGTGAAATGTTCTCTGGTAGCGGCTGTCTGAAAATCATCTGGTACATGAATTTTTACTTTGATTTCACTAAAATCCAATCAATAAGGGCACATAGCTTTAGTGTTCTCACATACCTGCTCTGTGAATAAAGTAAATGAAATATTTGTGCAGACTTATGTGATTTGTTTTGAAGGGCCTGACCAGAAATTGGAATGTGTCAGGAACTAGAAGAAGGGAACTACTGACAAGCAGTATTGCATGCACAAGAACTGCAAAGTCCTCCCTTCTGGGTAGAGGAAAAGGAAAAATCAACTCAAATATGAATGAACACTTACAAAAATCTTGAAAGATTCATTTGGCATAAGTTAGCATTGCAATCTCTGATGCTGGACCCTAGTGAGCATGTAATTCTGATTAAATTAAAGGAGCTCTTTAAATAGGTGTTTAAACATGAGTATATATTCCAGCTATTCCTATATTTGCATAGTAACTTCTGAAAAAGGTACTGTGATTAAAAATATTCTGCAATTCTGTGATTCTCTGTGCAAAATACTTGTTAGTGTATTATGAGGGAATTTTGCTATAATCATAAATCAGTCTGATTACTTTTTAATTGTGGAAATATTAGGTAGCAAGTAGAAACAATTGCTCATCTCGAATTTTAATAAGAGAACTGGGGCAAATCAAATAAAAGTGCAAGTAGTAGTTTCAAAACAAAAAGAGATTCCTTTTAACTGAATGTGTCCTAAAGCACAAAGTGCCTCAGCTGTTCAAAAAAATGACATAAATAATTGGAAAGCTCCTGAAACAAATAAGCTTTAATGTTAATACAGAGCTATCACACTTGGATTAAAAAAGACCCAACGCTCCTGGTGGAAACACTGTGAAAATATCATATATGCTTTTTATTTTCTGAAGCTGATTCTTAGGTATTTTTTTTCAGTTACTCTCACAGACAGAATGTGTGGCTTTGAGAGTAAGAACAGCAGTGCCAACATAAGGCTGTAGGGTTATTATTCCTGTTCCTAGGATTATTACTCTTATTATTCATATTGTTCTTAAAACATTCCTCTGCTAAAAAACAGTGCAACAAAATAAGAAAACAATAGTAATATACTCATAAGAAAAAAACAGTGGTCTTGAAAAAACAACCCAAAACTCGGGGAAATGGAGAGGAAATAATGCAGAAGAGCTCTTGTTCATTTTAAAAGTCAGGCTAGGTATTATGTTTTGCTTTATAAGGGTTTACATGGGACTGAACATGCAAAACGGCTAGCAGCAGAGACCAGAGCTTTAAATGAGCTACCCAGATTTTACTAAATAGACACTTCTTGCGTTAGGGATAGGTAATAGTAACTCTTTCCCTCCTCCAAGTTCTTGATTCTGGTAAACATGTCTGCTTATATGTATTATTGCTTTAGTGAAAGACATTTGATTAAAAGTTATATACTTTCAATCTACAGAAGTTAGATGGTAGCATTAGTTGTTCAATAAGAGGTTATGTGACCTCAAGCATTAATACTGGTTTGTGCCCTGTCTTGAAACCTTTCACATTGTCTTCAGCTGTCTTCATTTTTGCTCCTATCTTATTCCCTAACTCCTTTTCCAGCTGTCACAATTATAAAAGTAAACGAGTTCAATATGATGCAAAAAAATAAACAAACCCTTACCCTGCAATTGTTCTAGGCACTGTGAAAGAACAAATAATCATTTTGACAGGTACGCAGGTCAAAGTGATCTACTGAAAGTCTGCCTCTAAGAAAGGCCAACAATGTAAAGCTCTTTCTCCCCTCTTTTCTTCCACCTCTTTGTCTTCTTCTTCTGCCCCCTTGTCTAAATTTCAGGGTGACCCAACTGCATTCAGATATTGAGTTAAAATCCTCAGTGACTTCGTTCATAGCAAACCAATTCACTCCTACATCAGTTGTTGCAGAAATATGTGATTGTTTTGTGTACTTTTAAAAATAGTAGTATAAGATCCCCTTGATTTTGCATAATGGTATAAAACCCACTGCCATGTAAAAACCATTTACAAAACCATAGTAAAAAAATACAGTAAAATACACTCAGTAACTTCTTACAAATAAGGTAATAAGTAACTTTAAGGTATACTGCTTGGATGCTGAAATGGGAGAATTTCAGTTCACCAACTTTTTCTTTCTGTTTCTTACTATTGCAAGAAGAGATCCTGTGCTGTTAAAACAATGTATGTGCTTTGAAATAATAATCCAGAGCCCTCAAATATGGTGGGTAACTTAAAAAAAAATCATGCAAATACTAGAAAATATTTATAGAGACATTTAAATGTATTACATATATCTTTATATGAATAATACATTTTTTTTAAGTACCTCCTGTTTCTTTTTCTGAAAATTCATTCATGTTCACAAGCTTTTGCCCTCCCTCAGGCTATGAAGATGAGACTTTTCTCCCTCTAATGGCATTGTGCTGCAATAATTGTTTTCCAGCAGCTGGCTTTTTTAAGCTCTTATGTGTCCTCTTATTCTGATCTAGGGACAGGGGCAGTTGGGACACCTGTTCTGGCACTCATGGTCTCATGTGATCATGAGGGACTGCAGCAGGAGCTGGGGCAGGGAAGAGGCAGTTCCTAGTAACAGTAACCTGGTAGCAGGGTGGTGGATGGGAGTCTTGCCATCCCTCCAACCTGGGCTAGCATGTGGGGGAATGGAAGTGTCAGGATGCACTAATGGCCCAGTGCTGACCATGAATATCACACAGACTTGGTATGTTTCCGTGTGTGTATGGAAATGGGTTTCAGGAGGCACCACCAACCCATATCAGAGATCTTTGCATTCTGGCATACATTCAACTATACATTCAACTGGTATATATTCAACTATACATCTGCTCATGTTATTATTTCTCATGCTAGCTAGATTAAATTACCAAGGGTAATTCTAGGACAAGCTACAACCACAATTTCTTTATGCTGTGTAGACATGACCTTTGACTATTTGATTGCGACTGGCTTTGGATCAGGGCCTGGAGCCAAAGCTGTGTCACCAGCATAACATGCAACACTCTTTGCAGAGCCTCCAAGTATGAGCTGTCACCTCTCTGATCTAAAATACACATAACTGCAATGAGCTGGGAGATTTTCCAGCATTTCACAGCATATAGAAGAGATTTATTATACAAAGATTATCTGTTTGGAGATACAGAAATGAACAGAAGGCCAAATTCTTAGCTTGTATGAAGAAGAGAAGCTTAAAGTATGAGGAAGGGATGAACTTTAAGAGACCTCTTTGCAGTTTATAACTTCTTCACCAGAGAAGGAGAGTTGGGTGCTGACCTCTTCTCTCTGGAGACCAGCAACAGGACCCAGGGTAATAGCATGAAGCTGTGCCGAGGGAAATTCAGGCTGGATGTTAGGAAGAGGTTTTTTATCCAGAGAGTAGTGGAGCATTGGAACAGGCTCCTCGGGGAGGCAGTTACAGCACCAACTGTCATGGAATTCAAGAAGCACTTGGGGATGCTCTTAGACACATAGTGTGACTTTGGGGTTGTCCTGTGCCTAAATAGGATTTGAACTCGATGATCCTTGTGGTTCCCTGCCAACTCAGGATATTCTGTGATTCTGTGATCGCTGGTGTATGTGCACTTAGATGGGGACACACCATTTCCATATACCACTTGGCAGCTCTGTGAGGATAGATCTGTGAAGGAGCCTGGAAAAACTTGACAAAACGGTTGCTGTTTTACAGTCCAGTTTAGACTAAAACACAAGTATTAAAAAAGGTGATTTGGGCATTCCACATTTTGTTGCTAGGTAAGTTTGAGTCCTGCCTTTTAGGCACAGTGTGATCACAGAATCACAGAATGTTAGGAGTTGGAAGGGACCTCAAAAGATCATCCAGTCCAACCCAACCCCGCCAGAGCAGGATTCCCTAGACCAGGTCACACAGAAGCACGCCCAGACAGGTTGTGAATATCTCTAGAGAAGGAGACTCCACAACCTCTCTGGGCAGTCTGTACCAGTGCTCTGGCACCCACACTGTGAAAAAAATTTCTACATGTATTCACATGGAACCTCCTATGCTTCAGCTTACATGACATATTCTTATTAGTAATTCATACATAGAACTATAGTTCTGAATTTGTGGAAGAATTGTGGTTAAGATTGGTTCAGCAATCAGAGAAATACGAGGGGTATGTCAGCAGCTCGGCTCCAGGTGCAACATAAGGCTCTCTGGATTTGTAAGACTCTGCCTTCAGGTCTTCTATGCCATGCAAGTTGGGGACCAGCCCACTCTGACTAATGACATAGTGGGTCTGTCAGAGGAGCACTGCAGTTATCAGTGCATTGATCAACACTTGAAGCTATTGACATCAAAAAAAAAAAAAACCCACAAAAATCTCTCTCAAAAGTAAGTGCCCTCTTAACCTCTACATAATCATTTGTCTATCACACACATTTTATAAAAGTATCAACCCATTAATTTCAACAGGGTCAACTTCAAATTCTCTAAAACAGGAATGGAATACAATGAGTAGGTGTTGGTCAGGCACAGTACAATATTTATGACCTTTTTCCCCCCACTACAGTTATGCTACAAATGTATTTTGTGTGAGTAGATCTCATTAGACAAAAAGACATTTGCAAAACATAATAAATGCAACCAAGTATAATGAGTACACTTCCAGACAGAGCATTCCACTACCCTCCAGGCCTTGATTGGGCAACTTGTTTAAACATCAGGTTAAATCCTGTTTAAGTGAGTGCCTTATACATAGGTTTTTCAGCAGTGCTCTTAATGGCTGCAAAAACCCCTACAGAAAACAGAACGAAGTCTATTCTCATTTTCCTTTCCTTTTTCAGCTATTCACCCTAACAAACCTCTCCCCCCCTCCCCCCCATTAATTATGCCTGGACTTGGAGGGAAATGTGTCTTTCATTCTCCCTCTCTCATAAAGTGTCACAACCCCTGATGCTACACCACCAGCACCATTTTGTGCCTTCGGCTGCATAGGGCAAAAACTTTATGTCCCATGCGCCTCCTCCTTCACCCTGGGCTAGGGTTTTCCGGGGGGTACCAGCTGTGTCCAGCCGTTCCCCGCCGTGCCAGCCTCTGTCCCCGAAGCGGGGCCGGGAGCGGGTGTCCCCCGGCAGGTGGCACTCGGGCTCCGCCGCTTCGGCCCGGAGGGCAGCGGGCAGGGATGGGGCGTTGGCAAATGCCTATTTCATCCCTGGGAGAGAGGCAAAGAGGCGCTTTTTGTGTCTAAATCTTCTGCAGGCTCTGTTGTGAGCGCACTGGTTTGTGAACGCCTTTGTGTCGCCCAGGTGAAGTCGCGGCGCGCCGGCGGGGACGGCCCGAGGTGGGTGCGCGGTAGGGGACCTGCAAGGGACACCCTTCCGGGAGGAGTCGGGGCTTGTGTCTGAGCACACGCCAGATCACAGAAAACTGTCATGGAAAGAGAATTTAAAACGCAGTTACTACCCTTAGGGGGAAATCTCTGCACATGTGTGCATACTGTAACTCCTATTAGTGTTAATGGGAATTATGTGGGTGAATCCCCAAATCCCAGTGTACAAAGATGAGAGTGTCCCTGGAAGAGTCTGAAATATGCATTTAAATTAAGCTTGGCTGTTGGGAAACTCATAATGCTGTGGGTCTTATTATAAATTTATACTTACTAGGACTAAGTTTCACCTGAAATAACAGAGCCTCAAGTATTTGTTCTAGCAAATTATTTAGTTAGATGTGATAATCAGTTCACAGCAGGGCTGTGAGACGCTATTCAGATTGTTGACAATTCTGGGTCTCATCCAGCTCCAAGCAGCTTCTGAAGTGGCTCCAAAGACCGCAGAGGGGACTCCCAAACCCAGCTCCTCATGGAGACATGGCCGGGACATGGCAGACTGCCCACAGCCACTTCCCAGGACAACCCTTTCCCAGGGGCAGAGTTACCTGTTCTGCCACATGCACCTCCACCTCAAAGCAAAAACAATAGATGAGACTCAGAGGTGCTGCTGTTCCCAGCCCCTTGTATTTAACCAGGTGGGTGAGATGTTTTTCTTGTGAGCTAAGTGTCTAATACAGTCTCAAGTGCAGGAGTGGCTTCAAATCTAGACTTACTGGGCTACTCTGTAGTTTCTTTCAGGAATTATGTGACCTAAAGGCATGCCTTCCATTAGCATCTTCTTTAAATTAGGAAGATGCCTTTCACAGGAGCTTTTTTCTCACATTTATCATCTCAACCTCAGACCAGATTTAATCCCAGGGTATCCTTCCTCTTAGGGCTGCACATTTTCCTTTGGGACCAGGAGGAAGAAAATCCTGCCCTAACTTTCTTGTGAGCAGCTGCATCAGCTGAGTAGTCATGGCACTACAGGAGGGATACAATGGGGTTGAGGGGCTCCTAATGGAGAAACATGTCTAAAGAAGCCACAGCCATGGCTTCAGCCTGCCCTATGCCACCTTCCTCACCTTACTATATGGCCCAGCAACTAAAAATGAAAGCATAGATGACAGGCATGGAGAGCCAGCAATGAGTGCATGGCAGGGAGGGGCTCCCTTTCCAGGGCCATCCAGTTTACATGCTGCAGGATGCTGGGTGTCAGCATGCATTTCAGGGCCACTGCTTACAGGGGCTGCCACAACCATGATGGGCAACATCCAAACAGCCTCTCACTCCCTCCCACGCTGTTGTATTTTCTCTTCCTCCCCGTGTCTTTTTACCTCAGTGCCCACATCCCTCATTCCTCTTGATTAACCCACTCTAGAGCAGACATATGTGCCCTTTAATCCTGTGTAGTTCCAAGGTTAGACTAAAGCAGACCAGCATGTAATGCCACCCTAGATTTAAATACCATCCATAGAGACAGTGGGTTGCTTTATTCTGAATGATTCCTTAATTTATTGGGTTATTTGGAATAGTGCAGTGAATTATTTTTAAACTCTACTCTCCTACTTTAAGACCACGTGTGACTCCAACAAATTCACTTTTGAACCTTGTGATGGAATAGAAGTGTTGCTAGTCCTCATTAAAAACACCACAAAAGCCACAGCAGCAGCACTGTGTTCTTTGTAATGATTTACTAATAGATCAAACAGTGTGTTGACAATGGTTGACTGCAACCGACAGCATCTTCTAACAAGATAAAGAAGTTGTGCGTTTTATTGATTATAAAGCAAATTGGGTTTGGCCCCTTTAAATTTTTTATTGCTACAAAATGGAGGACTTATGATTTTGAAATTGCAGCTTGCCATGACATTACAATGAATGATAATCCTAACCCATTCATGCTTCCTCAAAGGGCTAACCCATTTGCCTGTCTCATGTGTATGTTGTAAAATGTCCTGCATTTACCTACATATTTTCAGGAGCTTTTGATTCAGAACTGTGTCAGGTTTGAGAAAGGGAGAGCAGCTAAACAGGCAAGAATGCTTGAGATCCTGGAATTTTAAGGGTCTTGCAACATCTTGTCACAAGCTGAAAGCTTGAGGCAGACATTTTCGGATAAGGTTCTTAGTTTTTTGTTACACAGGAGGTGAAATTTTTAATCCCTTCTAGCTCTGAAGATCTATGTTCCTGAACATCTTGGGAATGGAGCTCATATCGCCAAAATAAATCTAACATTTTCTAGATCAATATTTAGGGTTAGATCTTAAAGAAGCTCAAGACACATCAAGGGGCTCTTTAAAAGCCAACCACCATTATCAGGACCTACAAGTCTGCTCTCAGCATGTGTCTTGCTGCCCCCAACATCTCATTGCCTGACCCCATGCTGTGCAGCCACCTCCAGCTCTGTCTCTGCCTTTGCACAGAGCAGAGCACATACATGGAGATTTGTGACAATACAGTGCCCAAGCGGTACTCAAGCCCTCTGCATGGCGTTGTTCAGAGGGGGAAGCCAGCGAACACCTATGACTATCTGGACAGAACGTCTCAAAACCACCGTAGTGTCAATTTTACTTTTCTAGCACAATGAGAGAGGGAAAAAGAAGAGTTGCTTGTCCCTTTCTTCACACATCTTTGTGGGTAAGAAAGCTGGAGCACTTGATTCTGGCAGTAAAGCTGTGCGGTAGAGACTGAAGCAGCGAAGAGCACTGACTTCTGCTCCCTGGAATCAGGGACATCTCTTTTCTCTCACTCTTCCTGTTCTTTTACTGTTCATCCCTAGCAGCTGGAGAATAAAAATATGTGGAGGAGGAAGGGGGAAGGAAAAAAAAAGTCTAGGAAGGAGCTGTCAGAGCATAGGCTTCCACCTCCTGGCTCAGTGCACTTCCAGTGGGAGAGACATTCAGACCCCTCTCAGCCCCATGATTTTTTGCTTTCAGTAGCTGAGATTTGTCAGGAAAACATTCCACTACTCCCCCGAGTCCTAGCTCACTGACAGATGTCTGGCAAATGCTCCCAACAAGGAAGAGATGTAGACCTGAATCCTTACAGGAGCTGGAGTATGCCCTAGCTGGATCCACTGCTCCCAGCTGCTAGGTACTTAGGTAGAAGTGGATCAGTGTTGCCACTGCTGCTGTGGCTATGAATTAAGAGAGGAAAAACCCCCAACTCTTGCTCTGCTGTTAAACAACTGGATGTTGGTTACATCTCCCTGAAATGCTGGACCCATAACATATGATGGCCTTCCTAGCAATCACCTCTGTGCTGCAAGAACAGACTATCCCCATGCTCCTCCTTTTTCAACCTTCTTCTTATATATAAGAAAATAGTACAAAATGTCAGGTACCACACCATCCTGAAAAACATCACTCTGGACCAAGCATTTTACCCATATGGCCCTTTGCACGTTCTCATTTTCAGTCTCTTTCAGTAGGGGCAAAAGCACACATACACACTCAGACATACACAGGATTCACAGCAGTTAACAAAGGAAACTCTGCAGTGGAAACTCGGTTTCCAGCTGCTTTAGGGCAGGCAACTCATGAGTAGCTGCCCACAAAGTAATGAGGCACCACAAACAGATGCTACTGGCCTGCAACTACCCTGGGGCTTTCTCTTCCCAGGGACCTCCATCCCCCCGTGGAGAGCAGCACCCAGATGAGCGCATCCATTGGTCTGGAAAACAGATCTGAAATACAGCTCTTAAAATTTTCAGCATTTCCACAAATGGTGGCCAAATTATTAAACCCATAGTTTGGCACTTATATATATTAGTCTCTTTTTAAATTAGTGTCTGAAGTTTAGTAACTCCAGCGTTAATTTCAGTGCCAGTATTTGAGCTTAGGAGGCAGGCCCAAAAATTTTTGGTCCAAGTACATGGGTCATTACCAGGTAACAGCCATTCACTCACAAAAAGAAGGAGTTACAAGAAGCTTGCAGTGCAATAGTGACAGTTCATGCTCTCTCTGCCTTACAGAGATTGAAAGTCATTTGGTTTCCTGTTTGTCGATCGAGTGTTTTCACTGGTGCTCAAGTCAGTCAAAGGTAGAAAACAAAAAATAAAAAAATTAACACAGCTTCATAGAAAAGTTGCATTCTTTCCCAGAGTGGAGGCAAAACAAACAGAACTTTAAAGTAAACAGTCTCTACCAGCAGATCTTTTCCCCTTTTATTGTATGAATTACAATGCCCTTCAGCCAGCAGAAGGCAGAGAAAGTTCTGCCAGGAAAAAGAGTTCTTTGAAAATGTTTACTTTAAACTTTTTGTTTGCTTTGCTGTGCACACACAAAAAAAAAGGGGGAAAAAAGAAAGAAAAAAAAAGATCTTCCACTTCAGGGCCAGGTAGAAAGTAAATGGATTTCTCTTTATCAACTAGTATATGCCTGGCAGAAATAAAGGCAAGTTTTCTCATGGTCATGCCTCTGTGCTCAAGAACATTGTAGAGAGAGAAAGCAGGACTGTCCTGTTCACCTAGGACACACAAGCCAGTGGAAAACACGAGCATCTCTGATAATTCCACTTATACAAACAAGCACAAAGCTTCCAAATCCAAACAGCATTTTATTCTAATAAAACTGCTCAATGAATCTTTCTCTTCTAAACTTCTGTCCCTTTCGTAATGAAGACAAAAGTTGCAGTCTCTTTTCATTCACACTCCTGTAAATCTGAAGTAACTGTAAGGGAGCTAAAAAAGCTCTGCGGTTGCTTAGGACAGAAATTCTGACTAGAATGTAAAGCCATCTCAGAACAACAATCATCACTTTTTGTGAAAAATATTCCCATTTCTGATCAATTCTAATGTTTCCATTTGAAATAGACTCCTTGATCAGAAGTTAATAAAAGCATGTCATGTGAAATCCACAGAAAGCTTTATAAAATATATAAGAAAAATGGGGTTGTGTCCTGAGCACTTTGTAACAGGCAGAAGAAGAAAGAGAAAAACAGACAAAGAACATAAAAGGAAATTTCTAGCAATGTATAAGCAAAGCGAGATGAAGTTGAATAGCAGTTGGATTAGTGCAGCATGAGTTTGTTTTTAAAGTACATCCCTTTTCTGCACTTCCACCCTCTCCCTGCTGCCCCACGACCCTGACCTCGTTCCTCCTCATTTCAAAAGAGCCATCCCTCCTTGTTTCCCTTCTGACCTGCATTCCTCACTGCTGGCTGTAATGCGGTGATAAAGGCACCAGTAAAGCCAGCCAGCTTGCCTAAGATCAGAAGATAGGGAGGGTGATGTTAGCAAATTAACTGGTTGGTATAAAACAAAAGGAGAAAAATTGTTGTCAGGAAGCTGAGAACTTTTGAACCCATCTGAACAAATAAATGGCAGAGGAACAGGCTTGTCTGTCACAGGAATATTGTCTGCAAGACCTAAGACAGAGCTTGGAAAATACAATCAGAAGCAGCCTCAGAGAGCAGCCCCTAGTGGGGAACAGAGGTGTTTAAGAAAGAGGAGCTCCTCCTTTCAAAAGGCAGGACAAAATGGGACACTTCCCGTTGCATTTCCACCCCTCACAGACCTGTATTTGATGTCTTCAGGTTACACCAGTCTGCAACATGTGCAAAGAGACACTGAAGCCTCTTTGTGTGCCCCCCCCCTTATAATTACACTTTCAAGGACTCTGGGCTGGCAGAGAAAGCATGGTGTACAGAAAATAATTGCAGTAAGGCTTTGAGATAAACACAGACTCATTTATTTAGTAATATTAACTGTCTTTCCTGTTTTTCCACCAACACTAAAAGGGTTAATATCTTCCCTCCTGGGCTGGCCTCCAGAGGTTTTGCTCTCTGTGGCTCCAGATGGCTTTCAGAAATCTCTAAAGTTTTGCTGCCCTCATTAGTGACAGATTTGGGAGTTATAATTTCAAATTTAGGTTCAATAAAGTAAAAGATTGTGAAATCCCAGGAACTCACAGAAGCACCTTTAAACATGCCAGTAGTACAGATCACAGGAAGCATGGTCTCATATAATGCCAAACAAGAGACTTTAAAACATCAACATCACTTTCCTTTTCTCCTTTCACTTTACCTCACACTTCCAGCACATCTTTTCTGGGAGCCTCCTGCTTGCTTTTTGCTGCTCCCCTAACGCAGCAGCCCCCCCGATCCTTGCAAGCTGTTGCCATCTGATGCTTCACTCATTTTCCCAATAATCCATAAACTTGGGTGTATTTCCTCCTACCCCTCCCTTTAAATGCTGCTGCCTCCTCTTCCCCATTGCTATTTCCCTTTTGTTTTGTGAAGTTCAGTTATTAAGACATAGAAAAGTGTGGTTCTCTGGATGACAGCTCTCAACTATCCATTGTGACCCAGAATTTATTTACTTTTTTGTTATACCCTCCTTGAAAAATCTACATATTTGGGTTAGGAAACATTCATGCCTTTGTTTTATTAGCCACCAAATACCACCATTTTTTTCTTTTATATCCCGGCTCTCTCTCTTTCTGCCTCCCTATTGCAACACTGAGGTCCTTTACTCACTGCAAAGTCAAATGTTACACTCCAGCCTCCTCAGCTGTGCAATTAGACTGGGGCAGGAAGGCAATTGTAGGCAGACCATGGCTGCTGGGTAAATAGGTATGTCCTCATTAGTACCTGTCAGAGGAGGGTGGATACATTGCTCCAACCCATCCATTTAGAGAGGGACCCTATGCACCACTGCTTTTGAGAACCAGGGTTCAAAGCCTGAAGTCTTTAGGAGTTATATTATAGACATTAAGTGCTGATTGTAACAAAGATGAACCAGAGAAGACCATAAGAAGGAAGTTCATCCTTCAGTAAGACATACAATATGATGTCAGTGAGAATATACTTTGCTTTTCTTTACTTCCATGCAACCCACCTGCTGAAGATGTGTTCAAGGTGCACTTCCCTTAGTTGGCATCTGTACTAAATAAGTTACAGCTGCTACTAATTTCATCCTGGGCCTAACCCCTTGGTTACAGAAGCCATGACTTGTGCACAGGATTTTGATGAATCCTTGCTGTGTATTTGCACATGGTATCTGCAATTCTCTTAAACAGCAAGGAATATATTTTCACCTTAAGAAGTGTGACCTGATCTTTTATCACTGACATTAATGAGCTGATACTAACATGGTTAAGGATGGCATTTATAAGCATGTCAGCAGGAGAGAAAAACTCCATGCACATTAAGGAAGACAGACATAAAAATCAACAATGGCTCAGGAGGGGTAAGAAAAGCAGCCTTAAGTTCACTTTGAAAAAAAAAAAAAAGAAAAATGGCTCAACAAATTTCATTATTGATAATGAGCAGAAAACCCAGTGCTTGGACCATGAGTTTATGCAAATCTGTTATTACTGCAAATTGGCATCCTAAGACCCTGATCATACAATGCTTCACATATGCTTAACTTTATGCACATGAGCAGCCTCATTAATGCTGAAGACTTAGTCGTGCATAAAACTCAGCAAATGCACGAGTGTTTGTAAGGCTGGGATTTAAACACAAGGGATGGAAAGCAAATTTACTGTATCATCAACAATTATTTCTGAAACCCATCAGAAGCCAAGGTGGTGCCAGAAGTCTGTTTAGCATAGAAATATTCAAAGAGAGAGAGGAGTGAGATTTTTGAATATTACTGCCTTTAATTCAATCCATTAGGGCAAATAACAGTGGGCCAAATACAGGAGGGAAACATCCCTACCCAGATTAAAATATAACTGATTATGGGTATTGGAGACATAGTGTTTCCCATCACATTTTTTACAGGATAAACTGGATTGCTTCTTAAAAACACAGATTTCAAACTTAGCTATTGTAAAGAAGATCTGTTTATAAGCAACTTGGATTTGACTAAATTATTCAGCAGCGTCTCACAAAAGTCTTACAAAATTAATTTAAATGGTGCTAGGTTTATGTGAATTCAGAGCTGACTACAACATTTCTACAAATAGTTACAATAAATACAAAGGCTTACATTGGAGAGAGGTGCCTGTTGTGCTGCAGTGAAGACTGATGGCTAGACTGAGAGCTAGTTTTAACTAGAATATTCAGCAATACTTCAGAAAACAGAAGAGCTCCTTTATATTATGAAACCTGATGAAAACATGCTACTTCCTTGGGAATCTAAAAGAGTAAATACAATAAAATTTCAGTACTTACCAACAAGATGAGAAAAACCAAAGAGCTGTAAAACAACCTCTACAGAAGTAGAGCTTCTGCCAAATTTAAAGAGATAGCTCTGGAAAAGGAATTCTGGGAAAAGTGCAACCCTGCATTAGGACGATGTGAAAATAAGGCCTCTACAAAAAGTAACATCTTATTTTCATAAATAGAATCAGTCAAAAAGCATGTTTATGTTTCATGATAATTTCTGTATGCTTTCAAAGCTTTTTTTGTTGTTGTTCCAGTTTGAAAAAAGTTAGTACCTTCTCAGCAGTCAGTTTTACAGCTACTTTGCTTCTTTTCACCCAGTAGGATTATTACTTCTGTCAATTTTGCTGCATAACAGTAAAGTTGATGGAATTATGATACTTTTTTTTTAGTCCCATCTTGCAGCTTGTTTTGAAGCAGCAGTTCTAGGCCCTCTGGGTCCCATGTGTGGCTGTATATCTGATTCCTGGTGAAGTCTGCATATCGAAAGGGCTCCTGGCTTTCTGTAGACTTTGTTTGGGAGGGTTGTCATGGAGATGCAGAGTCTGAAAAAGGCAGTACAGACTTTCACGACGCTACAGTCTATATGGACAGGCCTCCCACAGCAATGGCCATGACAGCTAAAGTGGCAGGAAGCCAGGCAACTTGTGAAAATGCTTTAGCACATTTGCACTTGACAATTTAGTTGTATGGAGTATTGATGCTCTGACGACCAGCTGTTTTCAAGTCTGCATCCATCTTAAAGACTTAATTTTAGATAAAAATAGCTTTGGAGGATGACTTTGATGAGGTAGCATCTTTGCTTCTGTAACCTCAGAGCACAGTATTGAATATATATATGAATATATTGAATATATGAGAATAAAGTGAAAAGAGTAACACAGGCTGGAGTCACTACGTAGGAGTTCTTCCCACACTATCTCTTTTCCCAAAGGAAAAAATATTTAAACTTTCTTCATGGGTTAAGTTCTGACTTTTTTTTTTTTTTCTCATCTGTACAGGTTTCAGAGAAGGAGGTGTGTCTTCTGTGGCTAACTGGCAAGAGTGTGATTCTGAACTGGGATTTAAGGGACTGTCATGACAAAGACATAAAAAGTGTTATTATTGGTGAAAAAAGTGATGGTGAAGATGTAACAGTCAGAGGAATCAGCTCTGCAAATAATTGTTCGTTCTGCCTAAATTCACCATGTGCAACATTGCTTTATATGGCTGGTCAATAAGATACATGAGTTTCCAGATTTCTGGCTTCAGGGTTATACTGTCTTTGAGTTGAACTGGAGAGTGAAGGAAAGTCTGAAGTAAATTTAAACAGTATTTAAGGTGTTTTCAATGCCTACCTGCTTAATTCCAGTAGGCAAAGGGCACAAATGATCTGTTCACCAGCACAGCTCTGCCAGACTGAACCTCCCAGAGGCTGTAACGATAATTAACTTCTAATGTTGTGGTTTCTTTGAAATACGTTTCCAATTATTTGAGGAAATAATTATTTCAGAATAAACCAGTCTTTCTAAATCCAGAGCTTATTTATTATAGTGTGAAGCACACCTTGAAATGCAACACTGAACACAAATTTCTCTTTGATTAGTTTGATGGAAAAAAGTTCTTAGCAAGCACTTGCTTTCAGAGTGAAACCTTAATGTTTTACTTTTTATGTGTTTTATCAATCACTGATTTTATTTTTTTTCCTGTTGGCCCCACCTGGAGATGTCATATACCTGTCTAAAAAGATGCAGACCAAAGTTTTTATTTTGCAAACCAGTCAGCTAGTTACCGCTTGATCTGACAAATATCAGCTGATGCGTGGCACTTGAGCGTGTTTGCATAACAACATCACAACTAAAGCCCAACCCTTTTTTTTCTGATTTGATATTTTGTATCATAGACTTATAGAAAAATTGAGGCTGGATGAGACCTCAGAAGATAATCTTATCCACCTTTCTGCACAAAACAGGGTCAGGTATGAGATAAGGTTGCTGGGGACTTTATTCAGTCTTAAAAACCTCCAAAGATTTTAACACAACCACACAACATTTCTGGGAAACTATTTCAAGTGTTTGACTATTTTCATGGTAAAAAGCTTTTTCCTCATATCTTGCTGAAACCTCTCTTTTTTTCTGTTGATATCCATTGTCTCTCCTCCTCTCTCTCTGCTGAGTTGGGACTCACATTATTAAGGGTTGCAACAAATAAACCCTTTTCCTTCTCGTTGCTATTTCTGCATGCACTGGGAAGGTCGATTACAATATCCTTCAGGCTCTAAGGCAATAAATCTAAACAAATTTTTTCTACTCCTTACATGCTGTATTAAAAGATGAAAACTCATCTTTGCATGTAAGGAAAACAGAGTTTCAATGAAGATCTGACCCAGAGTCTGCAGAGCACAGTTTTCTTATAAAAGATGTTCTTTCATTAAAAAGACTATTGCAACCTAAACACTATGTGATATATTTTCTTCCCAGGGAACTTTTCCAATCTCACTGAGCATGCTGAAGTCATTATATATTTACTATAGATGCTTCTTTGTCCAGACAGACTTACTATGTGTTACATTTCTGCAAGAGATCAAAAATGATATACTAGTAGATATCCTTCTAAAAATACTCTTTGAATTAATAGGTGTCTGCATCTTCCCAAACCTAGAAGTACATATACAACAGCAAAGGAAATACAGCAAATAATTCAGGGCAAATAATATATAATTGAGAACTTTTACCACTGTACTTATCTAAATGAAGGTAAATGTGAAAGTTAAGGACTTCAGTTTATTGACATATTTTACATTCAAAGGACCAACAGATTTTTTTTTTCTCTTATTCAGAAAAAGAGACTCTTTTTGTTTCCAAGATTTTGACAGAGACATGGAATATACTTAATGAAGCATGTCATTGCAGTACATACAAAGAAAGCTTTGTGTATGTGGAAAAAAGATAAAAACCAAACAAATTTGACCATTACCAGAAAAAGTTTCCTTTTAATATAAATAAAATTCAGAGTAGTGTTTTGTTTTAACTGAGACCACAATAGTTGGATTTATTCACAACTACATATTTACAGTGCATTACCTGTAAAAATATTGGGCTTCATCTGAGATCCTAGGCACTTCCTGAGAAGGCAATGTGGACTGAGGATTGCTCAGCACTTCACATAAGATATGTGCTAAAAGAGTGAAGTTAAAGCACACTTTTAAGATAAATCATATGGCAAGGGTGGAACTGCTGATGCATTGTGTCTATTCCCTGATCCAGAAAAAACTTGTACCTGAAGTGCTCCCTTCAATTTCAGTAGATCTGTGTAAGCTCCTATGGTGAAATTCAGGGTCAGTGTTTCAAAACCAGGCACCTCAGAGGAAGACAACTGCTTAGATCAACGATGCTATTAATAGAGAAAACTGCTGTAATTACAATTTTTCATGGTATGGAGGCACACAACCTTGAATTTAAACCTGTATTCTTCTGCATGGGTCATTTCTACTACTCTACTACCACAAGGTCTGAATTTCAAATATCTCTACCAAGTGACAAAACTGTGTAAGCATCTTCTTCCCACAGCCTCCAAAATCATAGCACCCGTTTAGCAGATCTCAGTCTTTTTGGCAATTAAATAAAACAAGAACCAGATCTTTTTCAAAGTATTCACAAAATAATCTTTCACTTATAAAATGTCTGTTCCATCATTCTTATATCAGATCTGACCTCAGCTTTGTAGATCTAAACAGTTCTTTAAAATTATAAAAATAAAGAATTGATTAATATACAAATACATATTTCATAGTGATAAGAGAATAATATCAAACAAATTCCTTTTTTAATCTACTTTAAATTAAATGAAATGTTTTCAGAAGTCTGGGCAGAAGCAGATCTTTATCTATTGACTCTTTAATGGAGCCCATTCCCTGCAGATGGCCATATACAGCTTAATGTAAGAATCTCATTACTACAAAAAGACAGTGAACATGTTTCCACTAGCAAAGCAATTCATAAAATCTGCTGTGCCATTTAGTTTTTGGTATCTTGCTTTCAAGAACTGCAGATATTTATAACATTAGAAACAAAATCTAAGTCACTAGAAGTCTTGAGCTTCTTTAGAAATTTGCTTCTTTCACTGGTCTTCATTAGTATTTGTTTTGCAGTAATCCAGTTTGGTTTGTATACCGTTTGTATACACCACAATATAAATGCTCTGCATGAATGCACACGTATGTAGAAAGCCAGTCAGTAATTCAGCTAAGAGATATGCCTGCACACTGGGTCATTTCATACTTTCACAACACCATATTTTTCTGTAATATCCACAACTTCATCTAGGTTGCTCCTTTCTTCCACTGAGATGTTCAAGCATGTTTTCTTTCCATTTATCTCAAGCAGCCGAAACAGCAGGGAACATTTTTAAACAACCTATAATACTCTTCCTGAATCTGAAATAAAAGTAGAGAATTCAAATATGAAATGTATTTATTAATAGGCCCATATGTCTTTAAACCCATTTTATACTGGTCCTGTCTCTAGATGTTTTAAGGTGGAGCTGCTTTTGACTTTAGGACAAAATACTGAAAAAAGTATTTTCTCAGGATAGAGTAGGTGAATCCTGCTGCTAACTAGAAAGACTAGAAGGGAGCTTTATTACACATATCACTTTATTTCATCAGGTTAATGGCACTATAACCAGTTTTACAGTTTTAGAAACCATTTTTCCATGTTTCATACATTGGTTTTAAAAATGGAAGGAAATATGTCAGAAAGTAAAAACTGTCTCTACTTAAGGCAGCAGCAAAATTTCCCTGTATGCCTTCTTCCCTTCCTCAGTAGCACAAGGATTTCCTCCCTTGCTCTAATAAAACATGCGCACCACAACTGCACTTCAAGACTGGGCACCTGTCTGTGTAGGTACAGCCTCACTGAGTTGTTTTCTACAAGAAATGGGATGCTTACCTTCCTAGACAACACACAAAGAAATATGAAGATGAACATCCCCTGGAATGCATTAAAGATTGTGAAAAGATATGCAGTAACCACAGATCCCTGGACAACATGGAGAACCCCGAAGATCCAGGTGGCCCCAAGGAGGAACAGGAGAGCAAGGGCACCTCTGGCACAGGATCTAGAGAAGAAAGAAACATGACAAACCATATGCAGGCATGTGCTATTTTCCTTCCTTCACTCCTTTTGCCTAGGCATTTTTTTCACAGCTGCAAAAGCCTGAGAGGTGCAAACACATGGGCTGCTCTTTAGGGTGTGCTGTAGCACTGTGACAAGAACAAGCTTACATAATCACTGCAGAAGAGCAAAGGAGTAAAACTGGAGGGCCTTGAAACACTGGCTTCTTTAATCTTCAGATATATTTTCTCTGGTGTACTGCAGCACCATATGATTTGATTTAAATCTACTGTTAGTGTAATTCCCCAAGGAAAAACATATGTCTGTTATGAAGCATTCCCCCATTTTTTCTCCTCCCCCTTGTCTTCCTCAAAAAATAACCCAGAAGAATGTACAGTATGCTCTTAGGTCAGTACATGTGCATCACATCAAAGAGTTCCCAGGTTGCCTCTCAGGTTCACTTCAGAAAACAGTGCCAGTTGTAAAACTAGACTTTGGTTTTTTCATTCTTTCCCTTTTAAAAAAATATTTTTGTTTTTAGAACAGAAATGGTCTCAATAGTTCCTGGGTCAGCATATTGATGCTTTAAAATTATAGGAACTGATTGGCTATGTTTTTTTTTCCCAACATTCTCTAGAGTCCTGCTCACAGACTTGAGCAAATTATAGCATGTTTTCTCAGAAATGAAGCCACTGATCACTTTCTTATTCATTTCAGCCCATTTGTTGTAGGACTTCCTTTGAACAACAGGCATTTTTAGCACTGTTCCTCTGAAAATGAATAATTTTTGACTTCATTAAAACCAGCTCACCACATGGAGCTACAAAGGGTGAGGAATAAGAGAAAGTAATCAATCAAACAATTGCTAAATCCTAACTATAAATCTAGTGCAATGCATTGAAACTGCAGGAGTGTTCCTAAGCAACACAAACAGTAAGTTGTTTTCAGTGTTCCCTGTAGTACACTTCAGCTTTTCCTGCACAAACGGTTTTCAAGGTCCCTATAAATCAGTTTTAAAGAGAGTGAGTTGATGGAAAAATCATAGCAGCATGCAAAGTAGAAATCCTGAAGAGAATCCTCCCCATCCCCCTAATACCACAGAAGCACAACGTCCTACTGTAGACTTTTTAGAAATACTATGAATGGTTTGATTTTCTTGTCACTGAATTACTTGCTAATTAAGGGCAAAAACTTTGGTCCCAATTCAGGCATAACTTTTGAAATCTGGTTGGTTTGCAGAGGCTGTGGAAAGTACTTAAGGAAAAAGGACAGTAATTTCTTGAACCTTGCCATCAGCTGTTACCTTCTGGGTGATATGGGCCACTCATATTCCTCACATACCTCTCACATGACCCCAGTGTTACTGTGCAAAGGATTGCTCAATGGGAGTAAATCTACCTTTAGGTCTGTATGACGGGTTAACAGAAACCCCCCCCAACTTTCTTTTTCTACAAATCTTCCAGAAGAGTATATTGTTATTTTTGAATATTCACTTTCATCCGTGGCTGTTTTTAAACTTGCAGAAGCTGGGATCTTTATGAAATGCCAAACTTACCTTATATTTTCATAACAACTAACTTCTGGTTTTAGCATTGCAGTGTGTCGAAATACTTTATAAATAATCACTCCGAAAGCCAACAGATTAACCTGGGGGGAGTGAAGAAAGGAACTTTTAGTTTAATTCAGGATGCTTTTGAATTTTAGTATCTATTACACATTTAAATAAAACAAGTCATATAAAGTTTCTGTGTATTTAGAACCTACAGAATCCAGTGCTGGGTGGGGAAAACCCCACTTTTTTCTGTTCCACTTCTGTTAAAAAAAAATATGAGCCCTGTAATAAACATTGATCAAACAGGGCTGTAACTTGACCTTATCTCAACAGTATCACTACCAACAGTCTGCAAATGTTTACTGATTTTATTAGTAAATCTCTTCAATCTCCTGCTGAAACATTTTCCTCTAAGAAGAAAAGAGAAGAAAAGAGAAGAGAAGAAAAGAGAAGAAAAGAAAAGAGAAGAGAAGAGAAGAAAAGGGGAGTAAAAACAAAGCCTCTTCCCATCCTGAGTTTTCTATTCTACTGTATTATGTATATCTTGAGAAAAATGTGTCTTTTGTTGCTGAACAACATTAATAACATCATATATTCTGAGGTGCAAAATCTTTCAAGTGGCATAAAAAACATTAAGGTTTACACAAATAATTTTCTAAAAAAATCTAACTTAGGTTGACAGGCTCCTTGCTGAGTATTCTCTTATATTTTATGTTTGTTTCGTAAGTGAAAAATTTCAGTATGACTTTTCCCTGCCTTCCTTGCAACAGGATCACTTTATTTAAGTTTGAAACCGAAAAGCATGACTAAAAGAAACAGGTTTGCAAATGATTGTCAATTATGGTTCTGAACCTCTGTTTGCTTGGCTAGGCTTCACTGATCTTTCCTTTGAATTTATACTGCATTCCTTTAACAAAGTGGTTGGGTTTGCTTTCTTGCATTATTTTTTTTTTAATCTTATTTTGCTTTGCAGCATTTAACATCAGAATCTATTTAAAATGTTGGTAAATGAACCAGATTTAACTGGATGTCATCCAGATACTATTTGTAGATCCTTGGTTGTAATCCCTTAGTTGGTTCCTGTAGGCTTCCAGCTGTAGACTGAATAGAATTAATGTCTTCCTCAACTTGTTTCTCCAGAAAGACTGCGTGGTTTTCCTCTCTCCTCCTTTTTCTTTAAAAAAACCCCTTCAAAATGAAAACAAAAGGCTGCTGTACAAGCTTAGCATCACTTTAAAAAGAATCACTTTCATTTGTTAACACTTGTTATGTATGTCTTTAGAACATTTTTGTTGTGTCAAGGGGGGAGTATCTGATATTAATGCAGGCTCTGCTTTAATTAGCTGCATGCTCATACTTTAATTCAGCATAATGTATTTACAATTTGATAAGACAGGAGATAGAGCTGATTAGCAGTTTAGGGAATTAATCCTTCACTGAATACCTCGTACTTGCACTGATCGTGAGAGCTACTCTGAAGCTCCTTATATTTAAAATTGTAATCTATGATATCTCCTAAACCAGCAATTTTTCAAAGTTAATTATAAGTCAGTCAGCAGTTGTGGGTAATTATATGCAGATTCACCTTTTATCTTACATTTGTTGGTGAATAATATTTCAAATAACTTAGTGTAATCTGCATAACACACGTAATGTACCTATGAATCTGGAAAAGGTAGAGTGAAATGTGATCAAAGTACCACGAGCACAGAGAACACACATTGCTACTTCTTCAAAACTGCTATCAAGATCGCAGCACAAACCACGCAACCAAGATTCCTTTCTTCCAGCCAATCACCAAGGCCAGTAATATGCCATTATTAGGCTCTGTAAGAAGCTCTGTGGGCCAGCTAATTCAGCCACATAAACCAGCTGCAGAACTGGAGAGGTTTTGGTGAGTGAGGATGGGGAGGGCAATGGGCAGATATGGGGCCTCACGGCAGCAGACTATTTCTCTTTGTCCCTGTGGGGCTCCTTTACACACATACCACTTTCACTGTGTTGCACAGGATAATAGGATTTGGCCCCCTGCATTAAAGTAATACCCGTTAACTATGATCTTTTCATTCATCAATCCATTCTAATGGGAATAATCTGTACATATCAGGGGAACGGGAGAGGTTAACACTGGCTTCTCAGAAACAGCTGCCAGAGCACAATTGTACAACATGTCTCAGGTAGCCTTGTAGGAGGTAGTGTTACAGGGTAATGAGGGTGTGCTTAACTTCTGCAACACTCAGTCATTTCCGAGATATATTAAAGTCTTAAGTTGGGTTTTGCCTCATTTTGTAGCACTTCGTTAATAAAAAATATCTATAGCAAAGCTCATGGGCTGTCGTTACATGAAATTCAGGGTCTAACAGCATTAGATTTTAGGCACTATGACATGTTAATATTTTTTTCTTTTCAGTCTAAGTTAGAGGTCTCTGGCACTGCATTTTGTCCTTTGGGAGACAAAATAGGTAGCAACAAAGTAGTTGCAACTGTCCTGTGAGACAGAAATATGACAAAATTTGAGGGAAAACTGTAACATGAACTCATGGGTAAATCAAGGAGAAAAGACTAGCTAATATTAATAACATGTCAAGCTTGGCCTTTGGAGAGAACTAGTAATCCAACAGATATCATAAACTTAACATATTCTCCTTCAAGCTGATACTCTGCATGTTCTCTTCTATGAACATACCAGTAGCCTTAACTATTTCTGCGAAAAGTAAAATGTTTATATTGGATGATCAGACTGAGTAGGAATACAGATAAGTTGGACTGAGTAAGACTAAAGGTGAAATGGTCTTTATATAACAGATATCCTGAAGAAGCCATGCATTTTTTAGCAAATAAGATGGTAAGTCAAAACAGCAAAATGCCTAGCCAAAGATACAACCACTTAAGACACTTGAATTTGTATTCAAAACTGTGCTTAGAGTGAGCAGAAACAGAGGTAGTAGGCTGTAAAAGTAATCCAAAATACAGATAGGCACAAGGAATCTTGGATCCCCAAGAATTCCAGCTGGGACAAACTGAGGGATTTCTGGATGAGAGACACTGAAATATCTAAAAAAGCTTCAGCTGCTACTTAAAGCCAAATACTGTGTTTTATACTGACTTTGGTTATAATTTTGTGTTTTCATTTTTGTAATTAAAGCACAATCTTCACATCTTGTTGGATAAACCTTCAATGACATTATAATTAAGGCTGCCTTAAGGTGACAGGCAAGGTGAATGAGAATGAGAACGGAATGGCAAACATAAGGCATGCTGTCTCTGGAGAGGCAGCAAGCTGGAGTAGAGCAAGATGTGCATGCAACTGTGAAACCAAGCTCTGGACAGACTCTTTGCACAGGCCTGGAAAGGGCCAGCCTGGGGACTGTTGCTGCCACACACCGGCTTTGGGGAGAAGTTACCTGTATAATGAGCAGAGCTACTCCATGGCTTTGGGAAAACTCAAAGCATGAAATGTAACATGGCGACAGTTTTATCAAGTGAATAATGACATTACAGTGTTTAACATAGTAAGTTCTTGTGCCTTTGTCTTCAGTGTTATTACATGGCTGACCAGTCAGAGAAACTGCTGCATGTCCTGAGAGGGGCTTCTTGGCAAGTCTAATAGGCTAAAGGGGAACTGCATTGATTTTAAGCCCAGAATTGAAAGAAATGAGTTTGGTTTTGGTTTTGGGCAAGCAGTGCACTCAGTCCTTACTATTTCACAAAGGAAACCTCTGACTTTCTCCCTTCAAGCTCAATTATGTGAGGTGCTGAGCATCCTCAGTCCTTCCTACCCCCAAGATTCCATGTGAATCAAGTGTCACTGAGACTGCTCAGGTATGCTACAGGATGAATTTTAATAATTAATCTATTTCTTTTTTTTTTTTTTTAATGTGGTTAATCAAAGACAAGGGCTGATGGAAGAATAGCCTCCATTCATAACATTTCAGGGAATCGTTTCTTCTAAAAGATATTTGCAAAGGTATTTTTAGCTTTCTTAAATTCTAAAAACATTATGGTATATTTATGAACAAATAGTAGGAAACAAAATATATTTATGTGGCAGACATTAAATAACAGCAATTATTAAAATCACATGAAATCATGATTCTGCACATATAGACAACTACATTTACGTATCCGTATAATCCCAGGTAGTCTCCAAACAGTCATAAATGTGGATGAGCTAGGCTTTTATTTTACACCTGTGACTGAGTTTAAAGTAGGATGGTAGGCATTCACAGAATCACAGAGTGTTAGGAGTTGGAAGGGACCTCGAAAGTTCATCTAGTCCAACCCCCCTGCCACAGCAGGATTCCCTAGACCTGGTCACACAGAAGCGACACTTCTTTTGGCAAGATACCTGTGCGAAAGATCACAAGGATTTAAGACTTTGGAGTGACTTCTGGTCGCATTAAGCCAGTGGCAGAACTCCCGTTAAATGGTAAAACTTCCACTGCCTCTAGCACTGTCAAGGCTTTACCTCTACACATCACAGAGAGTGGCAGATTCAGAGGATGAGGTTCATGGGCAACAATGGATGCTACTGCAGCTTTCACTTTGCAGATTAGCACTTGCATGTATCATGGATGCACACTGTGGAATAGAGCAGGACAAAAAAAATTTTCCTGCAGCTATGTTTTGTTGCATCCCCATGGTACAGTTCCCATGTTCAGAACTGTGATGGTGGTGGTTAAGATACTGCAGGTATGCAGAGCTGTCTGGAGTGGTACAAGTCCAAGGATCAGATCTGTCCCACAGTACTGGTCTGGATGAATTCCTCTTGTAAAGAAATTCACAGGAGAGAAAAAGCAATTGCAAATTCAAAGAAATCTCCTAGTGCTTTCCTAATCATCTTGTCAACAATAAGGATGTTTTGCCAAAGGAGTTAGCCTGAGGAGCTCTGTTCAGTCAAACACAGCTACTTTAGGATAGCATGGAAAAAACTGTGTGTGACATTAACGAACCACCACTTTGGGCTAGGATCGCACTGTAAATCTGTTGGCATATTTGCATCCCTCTCTCTGTCTCAATAGTACCCTAATACTACTACTAACAGAATACTTCTACATAGGCTTCTGCAATAAAGAAAAACTGTCCAGCAGTAGGCATAGGTAAGGCAAGGTACTGATGCTTTACCTTCTATTCCTAGCAGTTCTGGGACCACTGCAGCACAGTTCCAATCCATCCACAGTTTATAGAAGAAAATAATAGAGCTATATGCATATCAAGATGTAATAATATTTACTCAGTTCTTTTTCCTAAGATGAGGATCCAGAAGAGCACTGAGAAACAATCTATTGTCTAAACAAATTACAAACTTCTCTGTTGATTACTAACTGTATTTTGCAAACCAATAACATAAAAGCCAGCACGCAGGTCCTAAAATGTTAAATGTTCCAAGCTGTTGGAGTTTGTGCTAATAGCACATTGCTTAGCAACTGCTATATTTAAAATAGGTCCTTAATTCCACTGTTAAATGTACGTATTTTACATACTGGAAGAATAACATAATGTTCTATCCTCAAGTAAATAAGATGTTAGTCCTTCACACTGCATGAAATGTTCCCAGTGTAGGTACAGAATGATAGTTATTTTTAGTTGAACACTGAATGGTATGAAATACACAAAGTTTAATAAAGCATGCAAAACATCTGCCTGGAAATAAAAATATTTACAATCATGTTGAAGAGTTGTGGTTTCTTTCATAATTAATTACAATTAAATTATAAGATACCAAATGAAGTGATATATCATCATTTTACACCATCAAGGTAGCTGACAGCTGTCAAATTTAGCAACTAAGAATTCTTTTATTCCTTCCTCCTCCTTTCCCTTTTTAAAGCAAGACAAAAGAGCATTTGTAAGCTCAGAGGGAAATGGTCCATCTTTCACGGTGCTAGCTCAGCTAGCACCTGGACATCTAGTAAAATAAAAAATTAAACAGGACAAGAGGCATTCAGGAAAATGTTGTCCAACTTTTTTTTTTTGTTGTTGAAAAGTGTCAGTTCATTAGCACTAAAAGACACTTACTGATTTAGATTATGCTTTCACCAGGAAAGGCTTTCTGACTAGGGTAGCTTTTCTGATTATATCCAGAAGGGACACTCCTGAACAATAAAAATCCCTATGGACAAGACATTTATCCAGGGTGTTGGAGACACAGGCATAATTTTCTGTTTCAGAGTATTCAGAGTTTCATATCAGGCTATGACCCCTAGTTTCTCCAGACCCTGTACTAGCTATTCACTGCTATTGCTCCTTTAGTCCTGCTTGAACTAATTCATGCCATATAAGTAATTAAATATTCACTGGAGCAGGGAGACCTGGATCTCCCTCATCCCCCAGTTCTTAATCCAGGACTATCTAAAGACAGTTCTTGTTTTTAACAGTTTAGTAATTGCTTAATATGAGACTCAGTTTTTGATGCTATTTCCAATATGCATGTATTTACAGAATGAAACAGGAGCCAATAATTTCATATATAATATCCTTGCATAAAAGATACACTCCAGACTTTCAAAAATTATTGGAACACTTTAAACACCAGTCTTTTAAGGCTCTCTAGTGTTACAAAGAAGAGAAGGTATAAGAAAGAGACAGTTAATTCTAAAGATTCAGACGTACTATTTCTGATTCAGTCTAAGCACTTCACATTCAAACTTCAAAAACGAAACCCCCAAATCATTCCCTTTTCCTTTCTTAGTCTCTGTCTCAATAATTGATGAAACCATCTATATGCTGATGTCAGATCTCACAAAAAAGAATGAGAAAATTTCTCCTGCTGCTCTCTTAGGCATATACTTGAATTTTTTACATATATCATATTGAATTTAGCTCTTTCAGAAAAACGTCTGAAGTTCAGAGCAGCTGTATCTGTATCAGTCTTTACAATGACCCTCATTATGAGTGTTTGAATTAATGAGCTTATGATAGCCTGAATTCTGCCACAGAGAGCAATATGTTTCTGTCTTTCTGGCTGCATGGCTAATGGCTGGATAAAATGGCAACATTCTGTGGGTCATAGTTATTTCATTGGGGAGAACAGAATTAACTATTAACAATACAACAGTTTAACCTTCAAAATGAAAATGCATGCTGTACTAATTGCATAAAATTGGACACAAGCTGGCAGTCAAACTGACTGGGTTTGCCTCCTTACTGATTTATCTCCTTACGATGTCCCCAGTGAATATACCTTTTAGAATGCTTTAAGTATCCCAAACCAGTCTTATCTGGGATTAGAAAATGTAGCAAAACCAGTAAAACACCCCACTCTTTAGGCTATCTTTTGGGGAAATACTATCAATAACACAGAATTAGAATTGCATGATTCTAAGATTTTAATACTTTCAGTTGTTTTAAAAGTTAAAACATATCTAAATGGGTTTATTTCAAACCCCAGAAAATACATAATTGGCACAAAGTTGTTCTTGATATATGAATAAAGTTATTCTTTTACATACTTCAAGACGTCAATTTAGACTGAGTTAAATGTTTCTTTTATATTTTTAGAACACTTATAGCAAGCTGTAAATAAATATATAAACACATAAACAAGGTTTATACATTTTTTTATCAGAGTAAACAGCTTCTTAGACTTCTGGATTCAATGTTGCTTCTTATTGGATTGCAAAGTTAAACACATACTGACCTAAATATTTTTATTTAACCTCAGTTCTGTAGCTGGGGGCAAGAGAAATGAACCAATAGAGCTGCACCTGACCTCAGTCATAAATGTTAGCCCAAATAGATCCAGTGGTAGGACTGGGATCTATCCTGCTTGGAGTGTAGTTATTTACTAGATTTACTCCTCTCCTTTTCCAAGAAGCTTTTGAGAAGCTGTATTTACTTGGGAGTTGGTAATGACATAAACTAGGCAGTTTAATGAGCTGATTCCAGGTGCATCAAAGACTTCAAACTACACGTTACACCTCTCCTATGGTTTGTTTGCATAATTGCAAACCTGTCTTAGGCTGCATCTGGACCCTTATGCAGGAGTCCTGCAGAAATATTTTTACCTGTAAAAAGAAGTGAAATTGTTGCTTATTATCCTTTAACACAACTAACTTCAGTAAACAGATGAGCTACTGGAGGGTGAGACAGCATCAGGAGCACGACTGACATGTCAAATCTGACAACAGGCTACATTTACCTTTTTGGAGGTGAATAGTTGGCAGAAAGCTGTCCATTCCTTCCCTGATTTGCCAAATACAGTAAAGGATTTTGCTCTCTGCTTTTTAGAATCATTCATGATTCTACATGGATGTGGTCACAAAACCCCATGCTGGTTTGCTGTCTTACTCAAAACTACAAAAAGCTGTTTCAATGACCACGTGAGATTTCCAAAGAGAGTATTCACATGTGACTACTGCTGTGAGTTTGAATTTGTTTCTCTAAATGCCTGTAAGCAATGAATCAAAGAGGCAGTAGAACAGTTGAAGAAAATTGTGATTTAAGGAAGAAAATATGTAGTGTAGATGTAGTAATTACGTAATTACTAAGAAAGTCCAAAAGACATCATTAGTCTATGTTGACTATCTAAAGCAAACCTACTGTGTCCTTTCAATTAACAATTTAGGGTAAGCATAGTGTTGTTCCAGCAAGACAAGGTAAAGAATAACCAAGAGAATATTAAACAAGTAAAAAAAAAAGGAAAAAAACCCCAACCCACTGGATCAGACAGCTGTATGATTTCCTGAAAAAAAAAAAAAGAAAAGAAATCTACTGAGGCTTAATATACATGAATCAATTACAGTAGTGGCTACAGTTTATCTTGTTAGAAAAGAAGAAGGATGCCTGGGATGTTAATCTGCATTAAGCTGTGAGACACCTCAGGAAATCTGCACAGCCAGCTGGCACCTTGGGTGTTTTCCCCCTTTCTTTCGGCAACCACCTGTACACCCCTGCTATTTCTGCTTGCTTCAGTCTTAATGACAGGACATGCTTGACTTTTCAAGTCTAATGTCCTTTCAGTGAGTCTGAGGGACAATTTCTTCACATACTTTTTCTTCTAACACAACCAGCTAAGATATTTTTTTTTCAAAAAGGAACATCTTTCAAGGATCTTTAAGCCTTACATTATGGATTTATTCCAATTAACAACATAAGAAAAAATAATGTTGTAAACCAGTGGCCAGTCTCTTTGTCTAAGTATCTTCAGTGACTTTAGAACAGGAGCTTTAATGTCAGAGGGAGGAAAGGGAAAACCTTAAGTTCTTATGAAATTCTTGGTCTTGCTGAGTAACTTCATCCATTGCGAAGGCTGTGGCTTGGAGATTGAAACTGGTCCTGTCCATATATATAGCACAGCAGGTATTGCTGCTGAACAACATTGCCGTTTGAATTAACCTGTTTCAACCAAAGTTGCAGATTCTGTCTTAATACAATTATGTAATTAATTTTCTACACTTTATCCACAATGGCATAAGAATGCAATAGAGAGATCTTTAACTGAAGCCACAGAGGGGCTAATGAAAAGGGGACTAATATTCTTTCATAAATAATAATAAAGCCACTGCTAGTCTCTGTAGAAAATGTATTTCCATAAAAAAGGCAGACTGAGGAACAAGAGTAGATATAAAAAAATATTTAAACCAGCTGTTTTCTGGGAAATGTACAGTAAGCTGTACAGAATATTCTATTCTCATCTATCTAAGAAACTAACTGGGCTTTTTTCACAAGTAACCCTTTGAAAAAAGTAAACACAGAATTTTCCAAAGCATAAACATTCACTAAAAGATGTGAGATGGCAGTATGGTTTGTGGTGATGGAGGTCAGAGATCAAATAACCTTTTTGATAGAAATCTTTAGAATATCAAAAAATGTTAAGAGTAATGAACATTCACATCTGGGAAAATATAAAACTTAAAATTCTTTTAATATTTACTTTTCTACAAGAAAGAAGTTTGGTTTCAGTAGCCTAGATTAAGGACATGAAATTCATGAGTATGTAAGAAAACAGCAGAGTAATGGATTTGCCAGGAAATTTTTATGCATTGATTGCAGCAGTATTACTAATCCTGAATCAACCTAAATGTTCAGAACTACATAAGTATTAGAGCTGTCCAATAGGATTTGATGAATGCACTATCCCATTAATTTTACCTTTTTTGTTGAATAAATTATTTGACAAATAATGGTAAAATTCATTCGATAAATTATCTGATGAATGTATTTTTTAAGAAATAAGCTAGCTTTAATGAATATGCAGGCAGATCCTTAATGAAAAGCATTACTCTACTGTTAGCCTGCTTTCATCACTCATATGTCACATTTTTTTTGTATCTTGAAACTGCAATCTGTATATTTTATTCATTTATCCATTCATTTATACGTGGGAAGTTCAAAACAGTATGGTCCATCAATCATTGCAATTCTTAGAATATTTTTGCTTTACAGTTGATTATTCATTATATGTATTACATAAAGGAATGCTTAATAAACAGAACTTGGCTTTTCTGAGAACTCTTCTCCCAAACATTATTCTTGGCTTGTATGTTCCAAGTCAAGCTTACAGTAAAGCTCTGAAAATTGCAAGGTCCATTTATAAGCGATTTTTGTAGTTGCAAATACTACAATTACTAACTGTTTCAAGAAACTGGAGCTTGAAGCCAAGCCAGACACCTTCAAGAGGGAATGGGCTTAAGCTGAGCCAGGGTAGGTTTAGATTAGATATTAGGAAGAATTTCTTTACTGAAAGAGTGGTTAGGTATTGGAATAGGCTGCCCAGGGTTGTGGTGGAGTCACAATCCCTGGAGGTTTTTAAGAAGAGGATAGATGTGTTTCTTCAGGGGATGATTTAGGGGTAAGAGTAGTGTAGGGCTATCGGTTGGACTAGATGATCTTGAGGGTCCTTTCCAACCGTAATGATTCTGTGATTCTGTGAAGATCCCTGAAAACACATAGTAGAGGAGCAAGACAAGGAAAAGCATACGGGAGCCACCTCCTCACTGCACAGCACTAGGATGTTTGGTTAAAAGCCACGGAGTGGATTATTTGGACGATGTTCAATTTTGGAAATGTTCCAACTTCATAGACAAAGGTATTTTGTTATATTCTGTATTTTGTTATTACAGAGGCGATCTCAACAAATGATACAGTTAAACAGCAAGTTGCACCTGTCAGTGTTACAACATGTCACACTTCTGAGTCCTGGTTCCTCACAGAGATATGCCAATTTATCGTGGCAGTGACAGTGGGTGCAACAGTCAAGCCTGCAAAGGTGCAAATCATTTTATCATGGATGGCTTTGAACTTGCTGCACAAAGATCAACTGAAGAGATTTAAGGGGAGAAGGCTGTAGGAGAGAGGTATATTAGAAGGACTGCTTATTGCTTCATTTGGACTAGAAGTGATTCTTTCCAAATTTTCCTTTTAATGGCTTATAGACATTCATAAGTACAGTAGTAACAGTCTTTGTCCAACCCTCCCAAATAACATATTTTTTTTCTGCCAGCTGGACAACAGATATATAGGTGTCCCTCAGAATAAGTGGAGAGACTTATCCTTTGCCCACAGACTTTAAAAGATGAACTTCCCAAAAATGTCAGTGATGTAGAATAAAACCTTTATATAGGTCTGCTCCCACTTAACAGAGTGAGCTGTCAGGCCAGAGGTGGAGAATGCCATGTAGAAGTCCTCCACAAAGACAAGGAGTTTGTTGTTGGCAGATGTTACATGCTCATCAAAACTGCATCCACATTACCCGGCTATTTACACTCTACACACTTCTTATTACAGGGAGATTGTCATTGTAAGAGTGTATTACAAAAGAAAAGAAAACGGTCTAGGGAAAATTATTTTTTTCCATTTTCATACTTTTTATCTCTGGTGCTTATATTTGTATATGCTTGAGTCATGCATGGGTTGTGGTGCATGTGAATATTTGTCCCTTAAAGCTTGTGATAAGCTCACTTTTCTATTAAAAAATTTAAATACTTGTTATAAAAAAATTATCCATATTTGTATGCTTTGATCTAATCTACTGCATAGTTTTAGTCAAAATGGTTGTGGTTCTAAAGATTACAAGTATTAGGAGGAAGAAATAAGTTGTAGAAATTATCTTCAGCTTGCAGTTTGCTTTACAAAGGTTTAAAAACCCCTTTCTTTGCTAACTCCATCTAAAGATCTTCTGACCCACTCCTTTTCATGTACAGTCACCAATCTAACAATAATAATACTTTGCACTTCAGAATTCTAATAGAACCTCAATGTTAATAAGCAAACACCTTCAGAAGTATTTTTTCTGCTTAGGCAATAGGAGAAATTTGTTTGCATTCCTGATAAACACTTGAGGTCCCTATGCTTCACTCTTACTGCATGGGGATTTCAAGTCCAGTGTGCCTTGAGACAGAAAATCCATTGGTACAAAACCGGTTCTGTTGTTCATCATTTACATGCTTTCTCAAAGGCATGCTGCACATAATCCAAACCTCAGACCTCCTGGGTTCCCATTCATAGAAAATGAAAGCACCATTTGGGTACTTGGGCACTTATTCTGACAATGAGTTTAAAGTTTTTGTGCAATAATCATTTGTGGCAAGTGGCTCTCCAGAGATTTGGTATCCAAACTCTCCAGATTATCTAGAAAACTTGAATAAACAAAGATAGAATTAAAGGTAAGCTTGGAGATGCCAAATTTTGCAGCTTCCTGTATGAGGGTTGTGGGTCTCTATCTGGTTATTCCAGAACAAAAAAACCATTTTCTTTTCAGTCCTTAATTAGTAATTTTTTGTTTTTCCATTTAATTAGCTGTGGGCAGAATGGAAATCTTGGAAAGAGATTGACTTCTGTAATTAAACAGACTTCCTGAATGGCACTACTTGGAAAGAGTTTTCTTTTGTTATGAGCCCTATGCACCTATGTAGCCCTCCTACAGGTGGTGCCCGTGCAGTATTGCTTAGCATGAAGACTGGACAGTAGAAGCACAATTACCACCACCAACCAAGAGCAGACATCTAACACCAATTTCATCTTCTAGAGTCAGTGCCTATTTTCATAAGGTTTTCCATATTTTCCTTAGACAGTAACTTGGATAGAGTGTGAGCAAAAGACCTAGCTCCCTGCACTCTTTGAAAGCTTCCCCCTTGCAGTTCAGGCTTCAATTTGCTATCACCCCATCAAAACAAGCTGTCCCACTGCTCAAAAAAAAAAAAAATCATTCAGCAGATGAAGCTGCTTGCTGAAAATGAGTTGCCTTTCCTCCCAAGTCTGAGTGTATATGAAGTGAGTGTAATAAAGGTATGTGAATATTGCAAAAGGAAATACTGCCATGGAACACAAAATACTGCCATGGAACACAAAAACTACCAACACAAACACAGGGCTGTTTGCTGTCCAGCTACTGCTCCTTTGTGTGACTTCACTTAGGCAAAGGGGAGGGAGAAAGTAAAGAAACTGTCTGGCTGCTATCCTCGTCTATAGAATCATAGAATTGCCAGAGTTGGAAGGGATCTTAAAGATCATATAGTTCCAACCCCCCTGCCTGGCAGGGACACCTTCCACTAGATTAAGTTGCCCAGAGCCCCATCCACTCTGGCCTTAAAAAATTCGAGATGGGGCTTCTACAACTGTTCCAGTGTCTCACCACCCCTAACTGTGAAAAACTTCCTCCTAATATCTAATCTAAATCTACCCTCCTCTAGTTTATATCCATTCCCCTAGTCCTATCAGTACCTGACATCCTAAAAAGTACCTCACCAACTAACTTTCTTATAAGTCCCCTTCAGATACTGGAAGACCACAATAAGGTCTCCTTGGAGCCTTCTCTTCTCTATACCGAATAACCCCAACATTCTCAGTCTGTCCTCATAGAAGAGGTGCTCTAGCCCTCTGGTCATTTTTGTGGCCCTTCTCTGGACTCGCTCCAGTATGTCCATATCCCTCTTGCACTCCAGAACTGGGTGCAGTACTCCAGGTGGGGTCTCAAGAGAATGGAGTAGAGGGAGAGAATCACCTCCCTTGACCTGATGGCCATGCTTCTCTTGATGCAGCCCAGAATATGGTTGGCCCTCTGGGCTGCAAGCACACACTGACAGCTTATGTTTTGCATCTCATCCACCAGCACCCCCAAGTCCGTTTCCTCAGGGTGCTCTCAAGCCAGTCCCTGCCCAGCCTATATTGGTGTTTGGGATTGTAGGAGCACTACATTGGTGCATAGAGCCTGTATCAACTTCTATCACTTCCCATTTTTCTTTTAATTTGCAGGGAATGCTTGAAGATCTGGAGTGCTTAAGGTACAGTTACAGGCCTCAAAGCCCGTCTTGCAGGATTTGCCTCTACAGCCAGCTAGACTTATATCAAAGCCACTGCAGACCTGCTCTGCCTCTGCACTGTGTACCTAAGATTCTGCATCAGGCATGGATCAGCTAGGGCTGAAAACAAAGTTACAGATGCATAAATCTGGGGCATGTTGTATGTTTTGATAATGCTGTTTTCCTGTGCTAACAGTGTGCTGCCCATAAATCTTCACCTGAAGCCAGATGAGGAACAGGAATGAGAGCAACAATAAAAAAAATCCCAACTCTGCTGCCTTCATGGAAGAAAGAGATAAGATCCAAAGAGGAAATAGGAAATTGTCAGCTTAAGCCTAAGAATTGTAAGAATTTCCTAGTAAAGGATGGTCTCTCCCCAGGGTTTTGTTTTACCACAGTAACCTGTTGGCCACGAGGGTCATCTGACCTGAGAAGCACTAAGCCAAGGGAGGTTATGGTGTCTTGCATCTCTTGAAGCCTCTCTCTGTGCTCACCAGGAGGATGAGATGGAGAGGCATTACCCTGCAGTTGCATCTGGCAGGTTGCTCCCAGGCTAGCCCAGTCTACAGAGGGAATTTAGGTGGAATTTGACCAGAATTATACCTGTTTATTCTGCTTTGAAATGACTAATGCATTAAAATACAACTGTTTTGCTATCACCTTCTGTGTGTTAAGCACTGCGACTCCTTTTTTAAAAATCCTCACATTTATCATCAAACAGCTTAAAAAGCAACAAACGGTTCCAAGTGACTTGACCACAGATGTCACTAGGCCTCACCATTGTACCTTCTCCTCTCTTTTTAGCTCCAGCTATTGTCAGATCACTGTCAACCCACTTATACACAATAATGCCCCATTACAGTTGGAATGGTTTGTTAAACTTTATAGCACTTAGAAATGCTCCTGAGGCACCAAAAATATCTCAGTTCAGAATTGAACATGTAATACCTGCCAAATTTGCAGGTTTGAAACCACTTCCAACAGGAATTAAAAAGACCCTCTTCACAGCTGAAATAGTGCTATCAATACCTGACTTGTCTGCCCATGTGAAATAGTGGGTTCTTTTCTCTGACGTCGCAATTTAGTTTAAAATGCTTTGATGATGACAGGGTACATGCGAGTGATAAAGCCATAAAGATGACAGTCTAATCTTACAAAGATGACCCATCACTGATAAGAGATTAAGTCACACAACATTTGAAAAATCAGATTATCTGTCTGCTAGGATGGTGTCTCTGTACACCTCCTGCTGAGCCATGCTGAGATGTCAAAGACATACAAAGATGTTACTTCTTAAAAACCAGAAATGCTTCATAGTATTTCTCAAGACATTGGGATCAAAGAAAGAAAGCTCTGATTCTCTGATTCTGATCTTATATTCAGCTTTTTTTTTCTTTTGTCAAATATTTATTTATCAGGCTAGTTAAGTATTTAGATATACAGCATATAAATAATTTACAGACATTATAAAAAGTCTAAATTAGCCAATTCTGCCTTATAATTAGCACTCACAGCTATGCTGGCAATGGGTGGGTGATTATTAAACACCTTTTATTATTGCTTTTATGTGCTACAGTAAAAAAAAGAAAATTATACTTACAAGAATTATTAGACATGCTGGTCCTATAAAACTCCATATAAAGTTATTCTTTGTGCTGAGCCAACATCTGAAAAGTAAACAGCAGAAAATGCCATGATGTGCTATTGTGAGTCTTACATCCATATGTATGTTGATTTGGACACAGAAACAGCAACTCACACTTCTGTGGTGCCATAGTACTTGTATCCCAGTGCAGCAGAGATTCCAACGACCACAGCTGGACTGACGTAGCCAAAGACATAGAAATTCTTGTGCAAGAAACCCTTGTTGTAGATGACTCCCACAACTATAAGGTAGAGGTGAATACCTTCAATGCACATCCATGCAAAAGCAGCTAGAAGGAAATAATGGAGTAATCCAGCAGTAATTGAACAGAAGAGCTAGAAATTCAATCAGAGAAAGGAAGAGTCATAATTTTATTAATATGTCTCTGTTAATTTAACAGCATCTGCAGAGCAACCTAGTGACTCTATAGTGGGAGTCCAGCAGCCCAGATGTAATGTCGATCAACAAGAAATTGACCTACACCCACGAACACACTTGTTCATAAGTGTTTTCTGTAGCAACTGGTAAAGTAGAGATCACATTCAACTTTTAAAATTGGAGCACATCTTCCTCCCCACCCCTAAAAAAAGAATAAATGAATTGACAAGTTTGATTCCATAGTTACAGCTGAGTGAGCTATATACTTTCCTGATGCAGACAAAGTTCATTTCCATGATTTTGACAACAATGTGATTAGTCATCAGAAGGAATTATTTTTGAAATAAATTTTGTTACTATAAAGTGCTTGTAAAATCATATTTCTCAATGAAACAATACTGGAGTACAACCTCAGTGATAGCAGCTCATATTTTTTCTAGTAATTTTAATTTCTGTTCAGCTACTTAAAGTAGGAGTATTTTGATAATTTATACGTAATTTAATTTCCAATTTAAAACCAATCTGAGATGCAAAAATCCACAGCGTAATTTGTATGAAATGCAACGGGGTCAGGTCAAGGTCTCACATGTAGAAAAGAAAGAGGTCTTCCACCCAACAGCATAATATCTTAAATGCTAGCTGGAGACTGCAGCTCTGGCCTGGTTCTTTGGCAAAATAGTCATTCAGACAGCCACCAATGTGGCTTTGTATATCATCTAAATGGATGTGGAAAGTGAAAGTGCAAAATACTTTGAGGCCACAGTCTTGGTTAAGGTGACAAAGTTGAAATACAGCCCATGGAGCAAAGTCAATATACACCAGCTCACATGAAGGTCTTATTTTAAATGACCATTTTATATTTTCTGTTGCTAGACTGGCAAGTCAGTGTCACTAGAGTATTCATACTGATACTAGGAAATACTGGAAGCAGATAGAAGATTGAATCTTATACTGTATATTTACTTTACAACACAAAATGAAGAAACAAGTGAAAACTACTCACCTTATTATTGTTCATATTAATTCCAATCAGAAAAATAAGTTCTGCCAGGAAAAGGCTGCAGCAGAGGTTTTTGTGAATTGTTGTTCTAGTGCTTTGAATTTCACTGAAGAACCAGAATGTAAAAATGCACATGGAGAGGCAAATCAACGAAATAATTATTCCTAGCTGAGTGATTCTTGTAAGAATGTTATAATTTGTAACACCCTGGGGGAAAATTATAATATAATATTTAAAAGAATAGCTTTGTACCATCTCAAGAAAAACCTCATTCTATAATACAGTTCTTTTTTTCTTTTCTACAAAATATTAATCAAAACGCATTGTAGAGTTTAGCTGCAAATATACACTTTGGATAATCAGAAAAGTATTGGTTTTTTGGAGAGACAGATAGAATCTAGCGGAAATTAGTAATGAGTTGTATATATTCCTGCTCTTACTTTTTCTGATATTTCTTAACAAAAGTTTTTGTTAACATCAGTATCTCCCAATATGATTTTAGAAATCAGAAAGTATTAGTAAATGACAAATACCCTATCAGTAGGACATATATTAATATGACACAAATATTTTCTAACATAAAAGGACTTATCACAGCAGTGACATAGATAAGAAAAACTGAATAACTCTCGTACTGAATTTGCAACACGATTATAACAAGACTCTGAAAAAACAGTCATTTCAAACTCAGTCATTTCAAATTCCAGATATGTAACATGAAAATTCTTGAAAGAAACACAGGCTACTTTAATATTGGATGTGAAAATTTTCTGTATAGGAATGCAGTTACGACTGCTGCTTGGTATTTGTGCAAGGAGTCTGAAAATAGATGGCTGTGCATCAGCATAAGTATAGTATTCAGCTGACCATAAAATGTATCTAAGTGTTTTTATATTTTTTTCTAAATAAAGGACTAGAGATTATTCTCCTCCCAGCTTTCCTTTTCAAAATAACTATATATGTACCTGCAAAGGTTTCAAATTTGAACTGAAGACTTAGGATGCTATTTAGCAACCAGGAAACAACCTCTATCAGCATGAAATTCACAGTGTGAGAGAACTGTCTCAATATAGTATATTCATGCTAATATTCTGTTTGCTGTCAGTTCTGATACCTTATAAATCTGCTTCCTGAGGCAAGACCTGAGCTCCTGTGGATCCCCATGGAGACCCTGGAAATCTATGGGGCCTCTTAGTATAAGAAGGACATAAATTAAGTGGTCATTCTCACAATTTTATGCTGGTTGTGAGTGTCCATGTTTAATAGTAATAAGCTTCAAACTGATTACACTGTTGCAAACTTTCAGGAGAGAATTTAAAGCAGATTTTTAGATGCTAAGCTTGGACAAATGGGTGGCAAAGTTTTATGAGAGAGAAATTCAGGGCCATATGGTTACTGACCACCAATGAATGCCAGTTAAATCCCACAGCAGTCTTAAAGTGGGATTTAAAATTAAAAGCAATGCACCAAAAATAAGCACAACAGACTGTGTGTTTGGAACAAGATACTTTCCTGCATCACTGCTCTGTAATACTGCAGAAAGGACATAAGGAAATTCAAACACATATGGGAGGAATTTTGTTTGCTTTGTGCACAATAAATTGTGTGTTTGCTGAACAAAACCAGGAGACAACCAAAATGGGGAAAAGTATGGGAGTTGCACTGAAATAAAAACATAAGGAACGCAGACAGGAAGAAGTGTCAGGTAAAACACTAAATTAAAATAGCACTTACAATAGAGCCACCTGAGGACATCAAAACCGCAAAATGAGTCAGATGATTACATTTGCATGAGATATGAGTGGAGTTGGAATGTGTCAGCTCACAGCCTTGTGTAGCCCAGTTGCCATTCATTGTGTCTGCTGAGTAGTTCCAAAATGCACATTTAATATCTTTATCTGCAGTCTGGAACAGAAACAAGATGTTTTACTCATGGCAAAAGGCAGGATATTTCGCATCAAGAGACCTTTAGAGACATTAGCCAGCACAATTCATTATAAACTGCTTGTTACCATTGGAAGGTTGGGGGATTAAAAAAAGCACATTTGACAAGACCAATTCCAAGCAATTAAAACATGCCTTGGCATGGAAGCATTTTATCCAGACAGCTAATACCCCACCAAACATGTAGGCTAATCAGATTACTGAACCCTTCTGGCACTTACCTACTAAAAAACATTGTAGCATATGTACCTTCTGAACATGGGCTACACCCCAAGGTTAGCTTGGTGCTTGTCCCACTCATAGTCCCTTCCAAACGATCAGTTCAAAACCTAAGACCTAGTCTATGTATTTTACAAGGTAATCTGGGATACAGCCAGGGTCATATCACACCTGCTATATCAGGTGCAATGACAGCAATGAATAAAACCATTAGTGTTATTTATTACAGTTAATGCTTACTAACACTAGTCAAAGAGAAGGTCCCCACAGTACTATAGCCTGTATAAATATATGCAAATTTATATAAAGGTGATCTCTAGCTCAAATATTAGAAGTCAAGTAGCAAATTTAAAAGCTGCATAACCAAGGTTAACACCATGTCACACTACCCACCTCCCTACAAAGTCACTTTCTAGTTACGCTTCTGATAAGTCTTTTTGCCACATAAGGTGACTGTACACACAATAAAGTCAGCAAAACCCATGTATCTTGGAAGTAAAAATCTCAGTTCTATATAAATGTGTTCAGATTTCAGAAATAACAAAGCTTCAATACTATAGGTTCTTCAATTACCTCCTATCTCCAGGTTAACTTTTTGTATTAACTTTGAAGCATTTCTTCGCTTTCTTTAGTAAGCACGCTTAACTGTTTGATATAATTTCAGGAAAAAAACCCCAACCATATATAGAATAGCCAAGATCCTGAAATATCCTCTCATTAAGGCATCTATATTGTATTCATACTGCAACCCAGCAAAGATGACATTGTTGCCCTTGTCTTAGTCCCATAGCAATTTTCAGCTATATCATATATAGTATATTGCAGTTATACGATGCCACATTTGAGATTAATCTTACTAGAGAAACAAATGACAAACATCAGCAAACAACAGAATTATGTCTCAATATATCATACACTGCGGGTATGGCTACATCATATAAAATGATTAGCTATTGTTTTGGTTTATTTGAAGTTGATAATAAAAAACCCCAACACTTACCTTGACATACTTCAAGGTAAATGTTATTTTCTCAAGCTCATAGAGTGTAGGTGGATTTGAGCTAATTGCAACAGCTATAACTGATGAGCTTACTGTCTGTCTCTGCTCTGAAGTATCTTTTGAAGACTGGTTTTTAGGTGATGAAAGCAAAGAACCAATATTGCTATACCGCAGAAAGACAACTGCAACAGTGCCTATCAATCAAAGAGACCATGTTTAGTAGTTTGTGGGGTTTTTATAGAAGAAACAAAATTAAAGACATTAAAGAAACAATAAACAATTGACATTATTACTGCTATTGCATAAAATATGGAAAACAGATGTTTTCTTTGTGAAATACTTACAAAAATGTTTGAGACAACGAAATATAGCTTTATTTAAAACAATATAACTGCCATTAAAAATAAAAATGTGTGTTTTCTTTGGAAAGTCTAATTAGATAATATGCATATATATTTTTTCTAGACTAATATATGCTTGCTCGTGTTCTGCAGCTGGCTACACATGTGGTGTCAGGTCTCTTAAACTAAAATAGCTCAGACCTGAAGTAAATATTGAGCTTTCCTAAAGGACTTGGCTTGCTTTAACTTCCATTACAGTGGAGCAAGGGTGGAAGACATAAAGGGAAAAATAAACTAAAAGGTATTTTAGGATGCAGAGTCGATCTGAAAAATATTCAGATTACAGGGAAGACTAAGATTAAAAAAAAAAAAAAAAAAAAAATCTTCTCTGTTTTTATTAGGTTAGGTTGTTTAATTCCCGAGCTGTTTAAACACATTTATTTATTTTTAGAGATGACAGTGGTTTTAATCCATCTCTGTAGCATCCTGAGGTCTATGGCATGATCTAGGCCCTGCTGGTTTTGGTGCTGCATAGATGCTCTACCCCCAGCTACACTCTAAGTAGAAAAGATGCACTGAATTTTGGAGGAGGAGTAATACAGACATTTGAGGCCACAGTGAGGCAAGTCCAAAGTCACTCAGCCAATCTGTGGCTGAGGAAAGAATAAAACTCAGATCTCTGGGACCAATATCTAGTGTTAAAACTGACTAGATACTCACTGTGCCACAGGAAATTTTAGAAATACTAGTCTTGAAACAGAAAAGAGGTAAGAGAGGTGTTGATAAAAATACCTTAACTCTTTTGTAGCTAACAGGGCTGAAGCTGAGTCTTGGTAAACTTCTCAATTGGTTATTTACTAGTAGGTAAAAGTTTATCCAAGGTGTTTATTAACCCATCTGCTCTCTAACCTTAGCTTCTTACCATTATGGTGAGATTCCTCTCTCTTCTTTGGAGAGATCTTTATGTAATCTCCCCCTGTGTATACATGAGGGTGAATGTGTTTTGCGTGGTGTGAATCAAAAGCAAAAACCTTGAGTGCTGCAAGAGAAGAAAAATACTATACAAATAACAGCTCCATTGCAGCCTACTATAATTTACAGTTGGGTTAATAAATGTGCTATTGGATTACATCATTACATGAATTTTAAGAATATGTCATGTAAAATGTTTCAAGAAAAACATTATTAATATAGCATGTTTACTTAAACCTCTATGTTTCGTTATTTTCATGCATACATTTTGCTCTCATACTTTTTACTCTTTCAGTGAAATATATAGTCTTTTATTTACCTTGCATTAAATTAGACACTGGAAAGAACAATGTAGGTTACTTTAGGAAGAGCTATTGCTTTATTAAAAATGTATTTCTGAAAGGGACCACAAATCACAATTATAAAAAGCAAAGCATAAAAAACTCTACTGAATAGTAACATTTGATAAAAGCCAATTTTTGAAAAGAACATATTTTATAGTTATCTAGCCATCCTACCAAATGCACATTGCACCATGAAATAATGATGTGTCTTGTCAAAAACAAACAAGCAAGCATCACCCCTCAGGACAAAAACTACATTAGAGGACACTGAGTGCTTTACTTGGTTCATTATACTGCTGAGCTTCAATCACCCAGGATGAGAATAAAAAGAAGTCAATCAGGCCTTTTTTAAAAAAACAAACCAAAACAACAACAAACAAATCTAAAACTTGACTGATGGAGGTATATCACTAAGCTAGACCATCTGCATTGCTTATAGCACAGCACACAAAAATAATATGAGCTATTCAATAGACCAGCTGTCAGAAACTCTTTGTCAGGATGCAAGAAACAGTTTTCTGTGGCTGGAGTTTTGAAAAGTTTATAGTTCAAAATCTTGCACCATAAAAAGCATTGGGGACACATAGGGGTAATGCTGTGGGTCTTGGCCCGAAACAAGGTGTGACACCTATGAGTCCTGTGGAAAATACAGTCATGCTGAAAAACAATAATAAAAAATTTTAGTGCTTGTGGATGATTTGATAAAGTGCTCATACAGTTTCCCATTTTAGAACAAAAGCAAGCCAAAAATTACTCGACCTTTCAACACAAAAATTCCTCCCCATTCTGTTTCTCAGTCTTTTTTTTTTCTCTTTGGTCTGACTGGCACCCACACTGCCATCAGAGGCTGCACCCAAATCCTCTCTTCTTGACTTTCATGGCCTCAGTTTTGTGGTGAAGAGAGCTTCTGCTTTCAGCCAGGATAGTGGGGGAACAGCAGCTCTACAGCCAGCTCCTGGCGCCACACTGGATCTGCTGCAGACCCAGTTCTCTGCAGTAACATAAAACTGCTTCTACAGAGTTTATGTCATAGAAGAAATCCCGCCCTACTTTTTCATCACTCTTGCTTCAGAAAGGTGAGGAAAGACCAAGCAGTTTGACCTGCCTCAAGACCAAAAGAGGAATCTTTCTCATCAAGTCATCTTATAAAATGGCAAACCAGTAAGAGGCACTGAAGGACTGTACTGAATCTAAAATAAGAAATCAGGTCACATACAGTTTGGGTTCATAAAGAAAAATAAAAATGAAAGAGTGGCTATTGCCAAAGGAATCAGCAATTCTTTATTAGGATTTTCAAAAGTAGCTCGTATGAGCCTTAGTCTGCTTCCATTGAAGGAATACTAAAACTATTATTACCACAGGAAAATCAGCAGGAGTTGGTGTGAAGACACCAGCATACAGGGAGAAGGTGCTGTTGGGGTTAACCAATTCTCCTCTGAAATTCTTCTTAAAATTCAGAGAAATTTCTCTGAAAATAAAGTCAGTCAAGATTGAACTCACTAGGTACAATCATTACTTGAAGTTCATTTACAACACCTTCAGTGAACCAAAGAGTAAAAAACTTTTATAAAGCAAATCCACATTTCATTCCACTGGTGTAAGATGCATAGGGTAGTTTTGTGCACATAAGATGAATCTAGATTTACTGTGACAGCGTGACTACAATGAGAGTTTGTAAGAGAATCTGAAAGGACAACTTCCTGCAGTCTCTGAAGTTTTTTCTGGGCTCAAATGTTGATTCTTTGAAAATTATGATACCTACACTGAAAGTCAGGTGTTAGTTATGAAACTCATAGGAATTAACACCTGTGTTTCACATAACACCATTTTTAATCTTTGTAATTGTGCTGAAAAACTCCTCAGTGTAAATCACATCTAGCATATGCCTTAGTTTAATTTTATCTTACCTATGTCACTTGCATTAGCATCTAGCTGTGTTGTCTTTTTGAAGTTCTGTGACATGAGAAGTGTCGCTTGTTCTGTAGTATGCAGCAGCTTAGTCAGGCTCTGTCTTTGGTTATCTAAAGGAAGAGCTTCCCAGACTGTAATTTTATCTTTTTGTAAAAGATTGTTCACAGTGTTAACAAAAACCTGTAAATAAAGGAAGATTTTTTAAATGGAAGAGTCATGCACTATTTGTAAAATAAGAAAAAAACCTACAACTTTATGGCTGGGTCAACTCACGTTAATCGTTGTATTACAAAGTGCTTCACTGTCAGAAACAGAGTAATGCACGGGATTCAAGGAAGAGTAAGAAAGTGCTTCGACATATGTAATCACATCTACAGGTAAAAGTGGTCCCAAAGTATTTTTATGAATTTCTTGCAGCATCTCCAGGTGTGTTTTCAAATGACTAATCTGAAAAAGATGAGAACTCGCATCTTAATGAAACAAGTAAAGCCACATTTTACAAGTGAAAGTAAATCCAATGCAAATGGACGATTTCTGTGAATTAACACACTGTCTCTCAAGACTCTTGTGCAAAAAAAAGAGGTACTATTTAAGTCAAGATGTTGACCTATAAAATAATTGTGCTACACCTCTAGCAAAGCCTCTACTGCCTATCCACTGTCACTGCTTCAGTTTATGAACTGCTAAATGCACCTACATAATACAATTTGAAAAGTAATATACTAGAGGGGGTGAGATGAAGATTAATATTACAAGTTTCAGTCTCATGGCTGAATAAGAAAGAATTCTTACCTCATGATACTGAAAACTAATGAGACTTTAGCCATCTAATTCCCCTCCAACACCTGATTTTGCAAGCTCCATAGTCACTGCTGCTGAACAGCTTTTATGAAGCTTGCTTTATCTTTGACTGCAATTAAACAGAACTAGAACATAGGCTAAATACTGTGCTAAAAAGTAACATACTGTTATTTATATAAAGTTGAACTATTTTGACTTATTGCTTTGGTTTAAGATCAAAAAAAACTTACTCCAAGATCATGCTGTGTCATTTACTTTGGTCTTTGCATGTAAATATGTTGAGCCTGTATTGTATTTAATAGAGTGTGCCACATTGCAGTTAACACAGAAAGCATGTTAATGCAAGGTATATCTTACACTAAGTTAGCAGAAGCCTTTAAATTGATATCTTTCTGAATCTCTTAACTTTGGCAAACTGTTTAATATAAAATGCAAACATATACAATGGGGTTTAATTTATTTATGCCTATATTTCTTTTATCATTTAAATTAGACAATACTACAGCTGCAGACTAATGAATAGTGAATTCATTAACATTTTTCTAATTTACTTTAGGAATCTCTGCTTCTGGTGAAAAAAATCTTGAGTCCATGATCTTTAAGTCTATAAAATCTGTACCATTTTGCATACTATGCTTTGAGGAGTAAGTATACTGGCATATCAGTATGTTATTGCTCCATTTTCTGTTCTCAGCTTTACTTTTGTAAACTATCATATTGCCTTTCACTCTGAACAAGCAAATAATTGCAAACTAGTAAATGCAGCAGTGTGCAACTTCAGAAAATACAGAAACAGTTGAGTGATTACCACACTTCTGAATTTTTCATGCATCATGACTCATTTTGCTGGAAACAGAACATGCAGATTCCCAGTAAGTTATTATCATGATTTGAACATTCAATCCATTTCAAATAACTTGAAATTATTAAAAAGACTTCTGTAAATATGCTTAAGTTCAATTGTATGCTTCAAGCATTTGTTAAAAGCTCCTTAAGAACTATTATAATTGAAATAATTTCAAACAGAAACAATTAAAGGATTTGGAAATTAATCTATAAACCAATTCTACTTACTCCAGCTAAAGTTCTGTTAATATGTTCAGTTATACAGTCTTTGTATAACTCACATTTGGTCTTCAGATTTTCTGTAGAAATTAAAAAGAAATTGATTATATATTGCAACTAAATTCAATGTATATATATACATATACGGGTACATACTCAATACATACTCATTGTAAGAGCTCTTGTCTAAGTAATTCCCCAAACCACCAGCATTCTGAATTTGTGCACATGAGATGCAACACTCCATTCTTGAACTTCAGCTACTAAGGCTTTATCTTAGTCAAAGTTACAGCACTGCATTGGACCCTGAGCTTTTGTTTCACTCAGGTAGAGAGTTTAGCCCCTTCCTTGGGATTTCCACAGGTGAAAGCAAGAGGCAGCTCAAATTTACAGAGACAAGTACAGATCCAACAGCTATGAGTAGGTAACCATTATTCTAAATGGATTTCATCACACTGTTTAGCAAAAATACATTTACAGACTGATTCCATTCTCAAGAAATGAAGATGCTGCTGCTGAGCTTCTTTTTCATGTCTTGCTGATTAATCTAGCTGAAGATAAAGAGGCACTGTTGGGTTTCTCAGAAGTTGTAGCTCTATAATAATACATAAACCTTTATAATATCATGTACCTTGGCAGGAAGTGCCATCATTTGGCTTAAACTGCAATTTTCCTGTGGATGGTTGATAACCTTCCTTACAGGAGCAGTTAAACCCTCCATCCACGTTTTCACATTTTGCATGATCTCCACAGGCAACTGTTCCTTCACTGCTGCACTCATCTACATCTGCAAATATCGTGAGAAATTGAATTTTTTATTAAGTATTTACAGACTAACACTTTGCTGGTTTGTTGATAACAGCCCTGAACACTGCAAGCAATTTCATAATAAAATTTCATGGGATAAGAAGCAGCAAAAACTAAAAGGCAAACTTAATGGCAAAACACCTGTCAGTTATGATACTTAGAGATTAGAATAATAAATCATAATTGATCATATTTTATACCACCACTTTTATTACTATATAATATTGCATTGTTCATGTTTTAAAACCATGAATGAAAATATTAATTCTATTATAACAAAATGCTCAGCATGATACAAATCATCTGAAATCCACTTTACCGAGATTAGACTAAATAGATTTTCTCAGTCTTATGATTCAGTTACAAAAGAGAAAGAAAACTGTAGTCTTTTCTTTTAAGTCATGGCTTTAAAAAGATGCTACAAAAAACCACTCAATCTATCTCAAACCATGTTTTAAGCTTTGCACCCTTTAAAGTGCTTCACATATCTCTTTTTTTTGAATCCACAATTAAATTACATTTGCCTAAAATGGCTTTTGTGCCTCTAAATAATTTGCATTAGGTAAACAGGTTCAGTAACCAGGTGGGGTACAGTCCAAGAGCAAAATCAATGAATTCCAGTAAGGGAATCCATGAATTGATCAATTTAGGGGAGCTGGGCACTAACTCTCTGGCAGGAGAATAGAGATTATTTTGCATTATTTGGTTGGCTGAGGATAAAGATCAAATACCTCTATGGAGAAAGTAAACTGGGCACAATTCCAAATAATTCTGAAGAATGAAGTAATGGACTGTGAAATGTTGTGCTGGAAAGAAGAAAAAAGTGAACAGCTTTGGGACAGATATATCTGATGAAAGAGTTCAAAAATGAAGAAGTGATACATGAGCAGATTTAAAGAAACAGCCTGAGAACTGAAATGAAGGAAAGCAAAGGTGAAAAGGAGGATGGATGAACTGGAGAGAAAGACAAGCTAAGTTAGGAGCGGGCATAACACTGAATTTAGGATAGAAAATTATAAAAATTGAGAACAGATTAACTGGTTAGTGGAGGAGAATATTTACCTGAATTGATTAGAGGCCTTTGTTCAGCCAGATGGGTGTTAAGAACAGACAGAAAGTAGCTATATTATCCTATATTGATATATCATCCTATTCTTAGCCACGGTTCCAATTTGCATCTGAAATGTTATTTTAAGCCTGCGGTTAAGAAGCTCATGTTGAAAAGTTGTTCAGACTTCCCCATGACACAAATGGAAAGGAGAGGTGGAGCTGGAGGTACATTTGCTCTCCACAGCACAACCATCTCTTCTCTTCAGGGAGAGCCACCAAGGAGGTTGTGTGTGTGTGAATGTGTTGATGAAAGCACTGAAGTTTAAAGAATGAAGTTAAATTGTAATTATCTGCTTTGGGGCAATGCTTTGTTTCCATATTTAATGATCCAATCTGCAAATGTTTGTCTTCAATGAACTGAGTTTTGCATTGGCTGTGTTTGTACAGTTTCTATGACCTCACTATTCATAGTCATGGAGTTAACCTCGTTATACAGCAATGAATCTGGCAAAAGTGAATAAAAGGAGGGGAAAAGTTTGATATAGTGTTACACGGAGGCTACCTCATCATTAAATGTCATTTAAAGACATAAAGCTAACATTCTTACTCCTGGCATTTAAATAACCTCTCACATCAATAAATTATAAAGCTCTTTTTGAAACAAGTGGCTGTCTATCAGTGCCCTGTTGTGTGACCCTGTGTAAGACAGACAAACTGAATGACTTGAAATGGCAAAGGTGAAAATCATGACAATACCAATTTGTATAACAGGAACATACATCAGCCTTATACCGAAGGATTCTTTGGCCTTGTCAGCTGCATGGAGAAGGACATGTACAAAATTATTATGATATTTTGCTTTTCATGGACCTTTGGTTTGGTAAATCATTTATTTGTCCTTATTGGGAAGTCACACAAATTACCCTTCCTTGTAATTCTGAAAGATATTAAGTGTAACGGAGATTTCAATGAGAAATCAGGATTAACCAAAACAACAGTAGAAACTCAAGTACCAAGGCACATCTCTGGCAACAGGATGACTATTTAAAGTCTGATAGAGACATCCTGTTGAGTATATGAAAATAGATGTCCTGCAGTTAAGTTATCCATATGGAATGAGTCCATATCACGCCTATCCAATTTACAGTTTCCTGGAGAAAAAAAATCTCCTGGGTGACTAAATTAAAATGCAATATGCCTGATCTTGCAAGGTATTAATCAGCTTTGTATCCTTTTCAAATCAACGAGATTGTCAGGGAAAGCTAACAATTTGTGACAGTTGCAATAATGCTGCTTTTAAGTTCCTGCTTTGAAATACTGTGTGCAGTAGCTGTCGGTTTTCGTCTCTTTATATTCTACAGTTATGCCTTTTTAACTGAATATGGAATTGTTGGACCACACATGGACAACAGCTTGTCAGTGTTTTCAGCAATCCAGTTTTACTGCAGCTTTGGGGTGAAGATCTCAAACTGTCCTCCTTGATCTTCTATGAGAGCAGGACTCAGTTGCCAAGGCTTGCATGAGCAGTTTTCAACGGACAACATTCCTGAGCAAAGGTTGAAGAACAGCAGCTTTTTAAATAGAAGAGCATTTGCCATAGCTCTGTGAAAAGCCCTGGCCTTTTAGTAATATTCCAAACAAATCCTGGAGCCAAGCTTTGAAGCTTTTATAATAGCTCTGATCAGAAAAATAATATCACCAACACCACTTAGGCTGGTGTGAAAATAGATTTATAACCTTTTATTTTATTTCTGTGCTTTGTCACTCCTCATTTACTGCAGCAGGCAGGGAAATTCCAATTAAATTAAAAGTACTGAGAACAGTTATTATGTTCAGTCTTGCCAATTACTGGATTGTACCCACATTGCTTTGATTCTTCACCAGTCAGTCAAGACAGCTTGATGTCTGCATTATACCTTCTGCTTATTAGTAGCTTGCAAGTGATTGAAAAGTCCAAATGCAAAGGACTGGATGTTCCCTCCCTGTGTCTCCATACTGTGGAAGGCAGCAGCACACACAAAGTAGAAATGAAAAAGCCTACGAATGGTACAGGTAAAAGAAAAGTTAGCAATGTGGCATAATGCTATATCCTATCCACTGTACAACTCCACTGTCACAGAAAAGGATGTGATGGAGAAGGGTGCCTTCCCAGCACCCTCAGATACACCTGAAGAAAACTAATAACATGTTCTTGGAAAAGGCAGAGTGGCACAGATGTCACTTTCATTTTACAGATGGCCATTTTCACATTTTTACTCTGTTGACTGGGGTGAAAAAAGTAGGTTTATATTTCACCTTTTTATCTGCAGCTGAACATTCAATACAATGTGAAGTCTAAGGAAAAGCATGGCTTTTACACAATAAATAGATTTTAATAGCTCACATTCAGGATGGCAGAAAAATATCTTCAGATATATCTCATCTCTGCATTCCTCCTTTTTTCTTCTCCATTTCTCTTGTCTTTTTCTCTCTCTCCCTTCCTATCCTCCAGTTCCTCCTCTATCTGCATGTTTTATTGTCATTTCTTCACTAATTTTGCTTGTAGAATGGATGAAATACTGCTGACTCTCAACTCAAAACTCAACATTCTGGTTAAATTAAGGGTGGACTGACGTTTCCCAAAGCTATTGTCTCAAGTTTTCTTTTGATCCACTACCTTGAGAGTTATAACCACTTTGTATTTGGAAGTTTAGTATAATATCCACAGAGGGGAGGAAAACACATGCACATGGACTTTGAAATGTACTCATAGACATCATTTATGATGGCATAAACAAATAAGTTGCATACTCCCTAAAATTCAGCCACTGCATTTTTAAAGTTACTGTCATATACATTATAGATATATTAAAAACAAAACTCAAGACTTTGCAGAATCTGAAAATATTTTGAGATCCTAAAAACCTGAGTAGAACAGGTTGTAGCTTTGCCCTCCAGCTTGTACTGGATAACTTGCACTGTAATAACAACTTTGGTGTTTGCTTCATCTGTATATAGTACTCCCTGAATATATTACTGTCAGTTGCTTATGTGCAAGTCATATCTACTACCTATAGCAGCAGATCCATTGGGTACAAAATATCCTATTATGTTTTCCCTAACAGATAAAGCAGAAAATTAATTGTGGATCAAAAGGTTGTCTTTAGGACTCACTATTTAGGGAAGTAATTGGTACACTTGCTTAATGAGAAAAGGTGCCCACAGGTATTTTTTTATCTCGATGAGAGTTTTGGATGTTCTCAGTTCCTCCCATATGGATTTTTGAAAAAATAGAAGTAGTAAACTAACACCCAGAAGAGGATAAAAAAAGATCAGTCTGCCCAGTAAAGAGAACGGGGGGATAAAAAAAAAAGAAAAAGGAAATTAGCAAGCTAATGTTAAAAAGCTAAAGTGACAAGAACAGTTAGAGAAATAACTTTTAAGACAAAGCTTCTGAAGCTGAGGAAATGTCACAGTGTAAACATCAAAGCCTGGACCAGAAATGGTGAGAATATTTACAGCTCAATGTGCTAACAGTCTCAATCTCAGCTAATTTAATAATGATTCATAGGGCTGGATAAAGCAGAGGTCTTTTAGATGGATGTGAGCAATGGGCAAGAAACGTTGATTAGATCACTTTCTGGCTTAATATGCAGACATTCTGCTGATATTAGGAGCAGTAAGAAGAGAGGTTGTCAGCACATACAAGCTCACAAGAGACATATCTAGAATGAGACACAGTCAGCATAAAGGTGTAAAGGGCAATAGATTTATTTCTCATTTTCCCATTCCCTGAGGACTGTTGCAACATACAGAGAAAATTACCAGGAGTCTGAAAAAAGAGAAATAGTTACAGTTCTTCCATTCAAAGGAAATCCTAAAGGACTGCATAGTTGTTCAGAAATAACATTTTTCCAGTGAACATTTCCTCCCCTGTAATCTTAAACACGTTCCATCCAGCTGCTACAGAAACAAAGGCTGATGGACAGCACAGGAGGTAGGATAACTACTGATCTTGCTCATTGCTTTTTATTAGACTTGAAAAATTACCAAAAATACCCCAACCAAAGCCCCCAAACAAAAGGTACTTGGAACATAGTAGGTCAAACATAAGGAATTTTGTTGGTCCAGAGTGACCTGAACGCAGAATACTTTCTCACTCTGTTTTAAGAATACAAACACTTTGCTCATAGATCAGTGAAACAGGCATGAAAAGGTGAATTGGGGAATTTCTGTGTTACCTTAACTATATATTCAATGCCTAAAACTGTGACATGTAGACTAAAAATTTTGCAAGCAGAGTCAGGATTGAAGTGTTACTGAAAGCAATAGCAGCTGCTCTGTTACCAGTAAGAAGTGTGGGCCTGAACTTGAATATTAAGTCTGTATCCGTCCATATCGTTAGAATTTTATATCTGGACTCCAGACTTCACAAATCTGAAAGCATTTTTCTAGATTTCTATAATTAACAGAAACAGCAAGAGAAGAGTGACAATGTAAAGCTAGCTGGCAGACATTAATAACTTACCCACACAGGAGGTTCCATCATTAGGTACAAAAGTTTGTTGACCATTGCTGGATTTGAAACCAGGCACACACATACAGAAATAACTTCCCACTGTGTTTGTGCAATTGGCATGCTCTCCACAAGGCTGAGTAGCATTTTCACATTCATTATCATCTGTCAAGACATAAATTATAGAGAAATATATTTGCATTTGGCAATTGAAGAGAACAGTAAAGTAAAAGCATAATTTGGTCTCTGGTATTTTATTTATATAAGTTTTGAATGCTGAGCTGGCACTCTTTGATGTTTGTCTGTATAGTTTTCTGAATGTCAAGGGTATAAACAGGTGTTCAGCAGTGCTCTTCTGCCTTCATCTTCCATGAGTCAACAAATGAGAAAACCTGTGTGTACTAGAGTGAATGGGTTAATTGGGTATTCACTTAGAATAAAGGATTTAGACAGGTATATGCTCTGCCATGGTTGTGTTTGGTAGAATTTTTTACTACTCAAAAATCTACAGGTAGAGAGCCACACTGAGGATACATCTGGGAATGTGGAATCATAGAAAACCAAGCTCAAAAGGGTATCAAGAAGTCACCCATTTAATTCCCTAACACCCAGCCAGAATCAATATAGCTAAACTGACAGGCTTTTTTTTCTGGCTTGTTTTTGAAGACCTTCAGTCATACTCCTCTGCAGTCCCAGACAACAAATTTACAAATTTTGTTCTACTGACTGACTTGAGTATTTAAGTATGTTGTTTTTTTCTTAGTTATCCCAAAGATGTTAATAAAGTGATCAGCAAGATTCATGGCTTGATCTTTACCTTTTAGTAATTGCTGTGCAAGTTATCATTTTTGTACCTGCAAGTTACACAATCTATTTTACAGGGCTAATCCCATGCCTCCAACGATACATGAAAAAAGAACTATACACACAAGTTTTAAGACTACTTCATCTCTGCAGACAATGTGCTATCATTGTGAGCATCAGGATCCGTATAGCTTGATCAAAGGTCAAATAAAATCTTAAACTCATGTTTTGAACTGTGTAGTTGATCTTCTGCCATGACTCAATAAAACTGTTTCCTCTTCAGAATCTCCCATAGTCCCTGTTGTTTGTCAAATAATTTTCAGACCAAACTTGAGAAAAACTTCAAAAGCTTGCTTATCCAGACACTCTGCTTACCAAACTGAGGGCAACACCCACAATACTCATAATTCCATCTTTCCAAATAGTCCATTTCTCCCAAAGCACCCCAAAATTCTGAAACAAACAAATCAATAAAACTCTCCCAGAGAAGATAACACTGAGTGGAATCTTCTATTTTCTACACTGTGAGAAAGGAAAATAGTTAAAGGCTTCCTGAGGTCTACTGGGATTTTGTTCCTGTTCTCAAGCAAAAGGTAGTCATAACATGATGAATGACAGGAAAGATTTCTAACAGGGAGAGAAATAACATTTATGGCAGAAGAGGAATGATTAAGGAGCACAACAGGGAGAAGAAATATGATTTCAAAAAAAAAAAATGACGTCCATGGATGAGTACAAGAAAGGTGTTTCTGCTTTCCTGATAGTCACCATTCTCATAACAAGTTTACAAAGACAGGGTACAGATAAGTAAGATGTCATGTAAGCTAGGGCACTGGCAAGATTAAAGTAGAGCAAGAGCTGTGACGCATTGCAGGAATACACTTCTGCAAGATAACTTAGTCACAACCCCCAGCATAACCCTGGCACAGGATATTTTTCAGATTTGAAGTCTGACATGATTTTGAATGTTACTCAGTTGACTCAGATGCAAATACCAACGCAGAACTGCAGCTTTCCTCAGAGGAATTTGGGTCAACAGTATCAAATGGATTATGCTCATTATCACTAAAATTGAATGTAATTTAAAGAGGAATCCAAGTACAAAAGCACTTTGCCAACACACGTCAACAATATTTATTCTACAGCTTTGGTATTCATGAGAAAACAGCAGAGAAGGTGTATGACTTGGATCTTAAAGAATCCCAAAATAAAAACAAATCAGTTTCAGCAGAATTAGGATAGGGAAAAAGAAATGTGGTGTTGTTCCAGGTTAAAAAACAAAACATGAGAACACAAAAAATTCTGTTTGGCATGTGACATTGCAGAGACCAGATCCCAGGACACTTTACGAATCTTGGTAACAAGATTTACTTTTTCGTGTGTGTCCAGCTCCTTTGTGGTCCCAGTTTGCTCAGGAGCCTGGCATTTCACAACAACAACAACAGTGTGGATGACCCCATTTTATTTATTGCCAAGTAAACTTGGCCTTGAGAAAGTATTATATATCCTAGAAAACAATGTGTTGAATTTCAAAAGCTCAGACAATAGTGGTGACAAAAGATGAGAAGTAGAAGGACATTGATGACTGCAGGACATCATCCAAAGTAGAGGAATAACGTAACTAAGGAGAGAAAAGCTACAGGCTACATGCACAAACTTTTCCTTTGGATTTATTTTCTAGGAGCTCAACTGTAGTCCTCCAAATCCAGCAATATTACCTTTTTCAAGTGGTCAAAAGTGTTTGTAAGCAATACTGAAGTGACTCATGCAGTGCTTTACAATTTTTCCTAATTAACTTTACTGTATTATTAGTGGTTTTACTTAATATTTAGGATGTCTGTAAGGTGTTTAACAGTGACTGTATTCCCTTAGGAGATTGTCTATTAAGAGAGCCTTTCAGATCATTTAAGAAACTTTCAGAATGTTGAAGAATAGCAGTAAATTACACAGCAAACAAAAGAATGGAGATTTTAAAGAGTTAAATTAGTGAGGAAATATTACTATTTCTGTGGTCTAATGTAATACTGAGCAGACCATGCTGGGAGATAATTTACTGGACCACATCCTGCTTCCAAAGAAATAAATGACATAGAAGTCACTGACATAAGTAGGCCAAGGTATATACTCACCATGGAAAACTACTGGGATAATGAGAAAGGTAAATGAGGAAGAAGTTTTCCAGAAAAAAAAAAAGTTTCATATACAGCTTGAGTAGATGTGCCAATAACTGCCTAATTTCACACAAAATATATTAGAAAATGAACAATGACAGCAAAAATATCTTCTAGATCTCTGTATAAACAACTGGAAATTTTAATTTAGGCAGCATTTCAATGTGAAGCTCAGGTCCTTAAAATCATTTTCCAAATCTTACATGATTCATATTATTATTGGATTTGTCATCTAAGGGACATCAGTAAAAAACTGTAGGATTTATAGATACAAAAATGTTTTGAGGTATTTTTCTCATTTGTTTACTTTTAAGGAAAATCCTGTTTATATAGAGAGGATACTTTAAATGACAGCAAGCATATAATCCACTTGCCTTGTTGCTGCCTAATTTAATTATGACATGGGCATAGCTTTTATTAATTGGTAAGTGGCCCAATTGGAAAATTAACAATGTTGAACTCAGAGTTTGGTCTCTGCTGATAACCTCCTGTGGTAAGACTGTCCATGGCTTCAGGAGATTAGCGCCTGGGAGCCACCACAAGGAAAGCCTGCCCTTTAACTGTGCAGACTCTGAGCTGAGCCCTTGACTTCCATGCTCCCAGTTCTTCTGCAGAAGAGCTGAAATTCCCAAAGTAGTAGATCAAAATCTACCAGTTAGACCTGCATCTCCTGAGGCCTTTCGACAGGCAGAGCACTTGAGGCTCTTGTTCCTCTGTTTCTTTGGCAGATGCCACAGTTCTTCCTCTCACCAGGTAATCTGTGCTATGGACAGGCTTCTTTGGGAGCTCTCACCTGCATTACCATCCAGGCTGGCTACAGAGGCAACAGGTTTCCCAGGGCAGCAGAAATCTGACTCTTACACGTGAACTCTTTTGACACCTTGACATTCCAGAGAAGGATTTTAGTGAATTAAGGACTCCCTGATCAGAGCTTGAGTTTGATGCCTGGGTTTTTGCAATGCCATAGAATCATAGAATTATCAGGGTTGGAAGGGACCTTAGAGGTCATCTAGTCCAACCCGCCTACAGTGAGTAGGCACATCTCCAACTAAATCAGGTTGCTGAGCACCCTGTTCAGCCTCACCTTGAACACCTCCAGGGACAGGGCCTCAACCACCTCCCTGGGCAACCTGTTCCAATGTTCCACAATCCTCATGGTAAGGAACTTTTTCCTAATATCTAATCTAAACCTACTTTTCCTTAATTTAAATCCATTACCCTTTGTCCTATCACTACAGGCCTTTGTAAACAGGCCCTCCCCAGCCTTTCTGTATGACCCCTTCAGATACTGGAAGGTGACTATTAGGTCCCCCCAAAGCCTTCTCTTGTTCATGCCAGAACAAGCATAGGCTTCATGGTGTGATTTTTCTAAGTTTAATGAACCCTTGGTGTTACTAAGGCTCATACACAGCTCGTGCAGAAGCCATTACTATATGCTGCAATACATCCACGTTCTAGTCAGTGCATTGCCCAGATGACATAAAAGCAATTAAAACATCAACATCAATTAATTTTGCCCCAATCCAAGCCTTTTGAAACCAAAGTTGGAGGCCTCTGCGGCATGCCTATCTATGAAGAATGGCAGTGGCAGCAGAGGACTAAGGACCAGTCTCAGACACAGTAGTCTGAAGAACGGACAGCACTGGGCAGGAAGGAAATGCAGCCAGAGTGGCTAGGGAATACATTGATTCATTGCATCCCGCTGTTCTCTTTCAACAGCAACCTCTGCTGCCAAAGCTGCTATAGAGCCCCTGGGGGAAACTAAAACTACCCTTCCCTAGTGCAGCCCTCATGGGAGAACAGTACTTGAAGTGCCTCACTTAACCCCTCAAAAGCAAGGAAATGAAAGGCTTCCTGTAAAACAAATTCCAGTGCTACTCACCCCGCTGTGCTTAGCTTGTCTGGAGATCTCAGAACAGTGGGTGAGCTTACATATATTACTACTGTGCTGCAGGACTGAGCGTCTACAGACATCACAGCCTGAGTTAGGAACAGTGATACCATTAACAACCTTGCTTTTCCTTCCTTGTGATGCCTTTCCATTAACGGGAATTTAACAGAATTTGTTTATGATTCTCTAAAGATTCAGCGTTCAAGTTTGGTCTAAATCAGCATGAAAGAGCAGATGCTTAGAAAAAACACTTGAGATTGCAGAACTGTGCTGGAAGTCTCATTTAAATATGAATTGCTTCACAATGGGCCCAATTCATCTTTTGTCCTACATTGGGGCAGGGGACCATGCAGTTGCTGCATGGGAAATCTTGCTACTGCAAGCTCTGTCTTGCTAAAATTTCATAACTCTACCTTCTTGCAAGAGCTCTTTGCAATGTCTTCTTGCAATGTCTTCATAGTTACCAGGAGTTTTGAACAGGTTTGAACTTTACGGCTCTGGGGCTAGCAGGACTTCTAGAAGTCCTCAGTTCAGCAAACAATGATTTTACCTTTCTTCACAGACCATGTGCATACACAGACCTGATTTTGGATCAACAGCTCTTGCATATCTGGCTGAAAAGAAGGGCTTCATAACAAAATTCCCATAGCATCAGCTTAAGGAACAAGGCAGAACAGTCTAAATGAAGGAAACAAATGTTCCTATATATTCAAAACATGCTCAGGTTCAGTTTCATAGAATGAACAAGATTTGGAGAGGCTGATATATTGCCTGAACTGCTTCCCTTGTCTCATGCTGATATTTTCAGATATTACAATTTAAACACAAAAATAATTTATTATTATTATTAGGTAAATGCCAGTGATGAAATCCTCATGTTCAGCCAAACAGAATGACCTACCTTTTCAATCTGCCTTGTGAAACAACAAAAAAAAAAGAAAATCCATCATTTGTATTCACTGATGTCAAGAATGAGGCAGGGGAATCTTTAAAAGTGTTAGTCCTTGACTGGAAACAAAACATTTACCCAGACAAGCATTATTTCACCAGCTGAGCACCTGGACTGATGAGCTTTTAAAAAGCAAAGCCAAAGAAGGAGAGACTGTAGGAGAGTTATATCAGAGACAGCAAGGAGTCACAAGCAAAATGGAAAAAATCCAGGATGAAGATGCTCTGCTGGAGCTCTCAAACTGGTTTTGGATGTGAAGAATGATGAGTAGACAAATTCTCTGGAAAACTGTATTGCAGGCACTGAATATGAGGAGATTAAAAAAATAATCCCATTTTCAGTTTCAGTCACATGGAACTCCTTCTAATCCAGAACGTGAACTTAAACCACCCAAGGCTCCCATTTGATAAGATGTGAATTAGTGAGACCTCACCACTTAAATCTAAACATTTTGGTCCCAAGAAAGAGGATAAAACAGAAGAAAAACAGCTCAGCAAACAATTTGATTAAGGGGAACAAAAGACTTTCAGACAGCACTTGCCCACATTTCAAAACAAACAGAGATATTTATTTTTATTTTAACAGAGCAGCCAGGAAACGCATCACTGATTTACAGCTAATATGTGAAAACCACTGTGGCACCATCAATAGCAAGCAAGATGTGAAAAAGGGGATAAGTGAGAGACAACGCAGCTTGAATGGGGCAGAGGAACATCAAACATTATCTGATGAGCTTTACTGAGGTTACTATGAAATAATATTGCTCTGTCAGGGTATGGACTTATTCTCCAGTCACACAGGACAAAGTCCTGGGTTCTTCAATACCACATAGCAAAAGCAGCACCGTGCTCCCCCTATGCCAGGGAGCCAAAACTGTAAGCACCCAGATACTCCTGGAGGCTTGTCACTGTGCCAGTCTGGGAGCCCTTTGCAGAGCACAACAGGCAGTTTCAAATATGTAATGCAAATGACACTCTGCAGCATGTGAGTTCATTGCACAAATGGCACCATGGAGGTGGATACAAATCAGAAAGCACATAGAGCTCTGTAATGCTTTGAAACAATCGCCCACAAAGCTAGTTGCATTTTAAAGGTACTTTTAATTGGAGTTGATGGGAACCATCGACAGTCAGTTTGTTTGGAGTTGTCCATATTATATACTCAGAAGCCAGAAATTAAGATCCAGTTACTGAATTCCCCCCTACAGTGTGTAGATAGGTATGTATGAACTACAGGGCAAGCTCAGGTTCATCTCTAACTAATTCTGCAGAAAGCTTTCCTTTACTGATGACCTGCTCCATCTCTCCTCCTTATGGCAGGCTCTGAAACAGTAGGATTATTTCTATGCTTATTTCTAAGTGAACACACCAACAACATGCTCATGTTTAAGTTTGTGAAAAGTCTGTTTCCATAACAAATTGTGACCTCAAACTTACTGAAGTCCAAGGAGCGGCTCCCATTAACCTGTGTTTTTGCTTTTATAGAAGTAAACAGGCAAACCCTGCCAAGAGCAGAAGTCAAGAATGAACACTACATTGCTCTTCCTTTCCTCACCACACAAAGATCTAATTACCAAGACAGCCTCAAAATCCTGGCTGACACCCTGTGTCAAGCTTACTACTCAAGGATTAGGCAGAATGTAATTAAGACACATAATCACTTGCTTGGTTTGCCTCCTTCAAAAACATGGGACTGAAGCAAGGTGAAGTGCAGCTGAACTGGACTCAAACTGTCAGGGTGCAGTTTTTATCAGTGCTACCAACAGAAGGGTTTTAGAAAGTTTCCTGTTATTAAATTACATCATTCCTAATCCAGCTTTCACTTTTGTTGCTAGTTTGCCTTTTTTTTTTTTTAACTGAAACTCATTATTTAACTGAAAAATAAAACAACACATACACAATCAGAATGTTTTTGTTTGAAGGAAAGACCAGCACAGTAGTCCATTACTGAGAGGAATTTTTCAGTGGATAACTATGTCCCCTGCAGAACTGAATGGGCAGCTCAAGTGGAAGTTTAGTTTCAGCACTGCAAATAGAACTATATTTAAAATGAAACAAAAACCCCGCAAATCCAAACAACCTATAGCCAGACAATACCTGCATTACAATTTCCTGCAGACTTCCCATTACATTTTCCATTTACCAGAATGCTGACAGAGTTGGCACCGTGAAAGTAAATATATCAGAATGTAAAGCTGAAATCCTGATTATATTGTTTAGTCCTTTCTTCACTTTATATAAATAAATACCATGATTTATTTAGGCAGAATACACATATTCCCTCCCCACCCAATTCCTCCAGTAGCCCCTGTATAACAGTAATCAGAAAAATAAGACTCAATGTTGTTGTTCAATTCCTAATGCACCTGGTTCTTGCTATTTCCAAAACTGATTTGTATAAACTCTCTGCACAACTTTCTGAACCAAAATATAAACTCAGTATGGCGCATTCTGGTATTTGTCCAAATTCAAGCTTTCTTTTGTATATTACAGCAGAATATGTAAACTGTCTTCTTGTAAAGGAAATAGTTCCCTCCTAGCTGCAAAAGGTTTGCATGTCACCATGCCTGATCCATCTGAACTGCATCTAACAGATGTTAAAATATTCTAAAGAATGGCAGTATAAACATATTAGGATTACTCCATCCATATCTAACCCCCACCAACTACTAGATGGTCTCCTACAGCCAGTTATGCAAAGGCCATCACTCAATGGTTGTGATCTCTCTGGCTTCTTTAACGATGCCCTATCTAACAACAAGTGAAACACAAAGCTGGAAGTCAGGATGAACACAAGTTCCTGTATCTCACATTTCCTGATTACCTTCCCAGCCCTGAGGAGATAAACTTTGTTAGTTTACACATACCATTTTAGCAGTGTACATGGAAGGGTTAAGAAAAACTGAACTCTACTAATAAAAGTTTTTGCTAAATCATGTTATAACATGATTTAAGTGCTTAGTAGGAAGTCTATATTTGGGCAACAAAGACAGATGTAAAAAGGACAACCAAGCTCATAAAATGTTTAACCAAAATCCTCTCTTAATTGTGAGATTTTGAATCTATTACTTAAAAATAGGTGGCACATTATGAAGACCAGGTGTCATTGTACTGTTATGTTACTTTCAATAAATTTTGTCCTTTGAAAGCTTCTTTGCTGTAACATCTGAAACATGTCTTGCTTTTGGCTTTGATATCTGTCTTACATTCCATTTTGGGTTTAAAAAGTAGAATACAATGAAAGATATGGTAAAATTGCTTTGAGAGAAGTAATAGCTCAAATAACCATAGAAGGCCATAAAACAGTGACTACAGGAGAAGCTATTTTTTTTCCGTTGTGGAACAGTACTCATTGATTTCTGACAACAAAAGGCTAGTTATGCTCTGAGCAGACAAAGTGCTTTAAGGAATCTAGTCTGGGCATCAGAAACACTAAGTTCACCATGTACTTTTGTCAAACTCAAGTTCCAGTACTCAGGATAAAAGTAGCTTGATGAAATGTGTTTGCCAGTACTATTCAGGAGGTTAGGTGAGGTGACCTAATGCTAATTAATAGTTTAATATTAAGGTTATTAAAAGAAAATACCAGTAGCAAATAATAGTGTGTGGGGTTTTCTGTTGTTGTCTGTTGTTTTGTTTTTTAAAGTCAATACTGTTTTATTCTTGTCAAAAATTACATGTGAACTAAACATCTCCTGCAGTGGCCAACATAGCTTTCATGTGGCTTGGTGACTGGCGTTTTCATATTAGCTCTGTTTATAAGTAACCCGATTTAGATGCTCTGGTATTCAATAGCTTCACTGTTGGATAATGGAATAATTCACAAAATGAAATAATTTTAATCTATAACTGAGAAAAGCCATTAATTACTGGAAAACATCCAATCTCCAAACCTGAAGATATCAAATATGGTCTGGCAAGGAGCAGATAATTAGACTGAGGAATTCTACCCAGAGAGAAATCATGCCAGCATTACTTCAGCCAGTTTAATGACTTTAACAATAACCACTAAAGTATTTCCAGCTACTGTCAATAAGTATTTAACTCCATAGAGAAAATGTCTTAACTTCTGACAGTGATATTCTTGGAGAGTGACCCCAGCACATCATTTCTGATAATAAAACTCACTATAAAAACAGAGGGATTGGTATGTCATCTCCTCCCTCCCCCCTTCCTTCTGATGGGAATTAAAGCTAAAAATAATGATGCAAGTGGAATTAGAGGTTATGAAATCCAATAGAACTTAGGTCTGTGTTACTACTGAGGCTCAGTTAAAAGGTTGAAGATTTTTGGGTGATTGTACTCATTTTCCCATTATAATATCAAAATCATTTTAGTGGAATTTGCTCATTTGAAAATTCTATAGCCTTTTCTAGAGTAACCTCTTCCAAAAACTAGACTGTTCTAAAGCTAGATTTCCTTTTTGTCTCTCTGTCCTGAACCATGCAGCTTTGAAGTGGTAGAGGCTGTGGTATCTTCATGCCAAACGGTTTTGAAAGCTCTTTCTGGACCTTTCTTTAAGGTATACAATCAAAAAAACTTTACCTCATGTCAAATGGCAGAATGAGTTAACCCACTCAGGTCCCTAAATGAATTCTGAACATAAGGGGGAATATAGCATCCTAATTCAAAGTGACCTTTCCCTTGCTGACTACACCAACAACTCTGCTCTTCAATAGTTATTACCTACTAGGTTGAAATGTTCTGTTTATTCACAATCACTGTTATCTACATAACTTTGTAATTTTCTAGTGAGGGTGTTTATTCTTAGATAGAGAGGCTAAGGATTTTATTATCCCAAAGATATTAACACACTTAGTAGGCAAAAAAAGTTTCATTAAAAACATATCTACAGTTTGAACACAAGTAATACTTGTAACAGGGAATAACACTGAAATGCTGCATAATTGAGAACTGAAAACGCTTTCATGTTTGCCTGCCATAACACATTTTGCCACAAAAAGTGTTATTATGTTCATTTTGTGCCTGGGAGTACTGACAGGTGGGAGGGTGTAAATATGTTGTATAAGTGCTGTGTCTGAGCATAACTGGAGATATGCCTGTATGCTATACTGGAAGGCTGCACGATGCTCAGAGGCAGGTCACACCACAAACAGCAATGCTACAGTAGTGCTGCTTTCTAATTAGGCCTGTAAACACAGTCTCTTTTACCCTGACCTGTGTTGCATAGCCGCTCTCCTTGGTATTGTTTAATTTGGTTTATCCAGTGCTGCACTGTGTCAGCTCAGCAGACACCTGGAGACATATTTTCTATTACTAAACATATAAAAACCACTGTTGTCACTGATTAAAGTGAGGGGTTTAATTTACATGTTAAGAAGACAGAAGACACAGAAAAGAAAGATTGTCATAAGCTACTGAATAAAGACATCTAAAACATAACAGATTTCCACAGACAGCCATGCTGGGGATACATCAGAGAGGTAGGGACTACAGAAATCCTCACCAGTATTTTTTAATTATTACTCAGCTGCAAAGTTCTTGGTTGGAAACACTGAAAACTTGTTTCCTAAACAAACCACTCAAAAATGAACATAGGTTCCCTTCATTTATTGAAATAAGCCTCTCAAGCTGTCTAAATCTAAGTTCCAGCAAACATAATCAAGATAAACATCTCGATTATCAAACAGACTGAACTTGCAGAATCATTGAGTAGATTTCTACATGCAAGTATCCCTGAAAATTAGGTCATTTATTAGGTATGTGGAGAAGAGCTACAAGCTTCTTTTAAAAAAGTGTTGGATAATTAACTGGTTTAGCAAAAGTCATCAGTGAAAACTGTATTTTTCTTTTATTTTTCATTATTTTTAATCTAGGAAAACTATTGCATCATGTATCAAAGGCTTTAATCATTAAAAAAGTCATAGCTTTTTTTAGCTCTGTGCCCATCTCTGGATATACTAGCACAGGCTGTTTTATCCTTAGTTTTTTCTCCAGATGTCCCAGTGAGGTCAAGCTATTGAAGAACACAGAACAGTTTGGAAAGGTTCTCTATGCTCAGATTTGTTGCAAACTTCATGTTGTAGTAAGCATTAAACATTTCTTTTGTTTATTCAGTCAAGTGGAGTAGGTTTACTTCTCAATCTAAATACAGATTGTGCCCAGAGAAGTAATCTTTAAAAGACATTCATTTTCAAATTGTCAAGCTGTTAAATATGAAAATACTGGATTAGAGCTTAAATTTTTACTCCAGCTGCCTTGGCTACAGATCAGGCACTGTAAAGTTCAACCTCCAGGATCTCCTCCAGAGACCCACTGAAACATAGGTAGGGGACAGCTGTAGCCAGGGAAAATGGCATGTTAGGGGTGGAAGAGCAGCATACAGTATTGCAAAAAAAGTAATGACATACTTGGAGAGGCTGACATTTTATAGAGGACTGACTATTGTTCAGAGGAGAGCTTTACCAGCCCTCAAATCCACCCAGCAATTTTAATAAAGAAAGGGCATCCCTTTCCTCTTGACTGGTGATACCCTTGTTACTAGTTACTATCTTAGAGGCAAGTGGTAGAGTCACTCTATGAGTTAAGACTCAGGAAAGAAGGAATTTTTTTTTTCAGAGCAAGTCCACTTTCAGGCCATTAAACTGCAAGATAATGATGGGGTTCTTGAGGAGCAAGAAATTTCTTTAGAACTTCATTTGGTGCCTGTTTTAACACAACAGTGCAGCCTTTGGCTATTTTATGTTTAAACATACCATGCTCTGACAAGACTCCGAAGTCTTTAGTCTTCTCCACTTTACTGCAAACAGTACTTTGATCTCCATGCCAGAAAAGGTCAACACACGTACTTCAGAATTAGACTTGTTTACATCCAACACACAATACAAATAAGTGAACGTGGCAAGGACATCCCAGGCAGATTAAATGAGGCCATGTTCTCCTGGTTCTACTTAAAGTTTTTTTGTTTTTGCCAAACACTGTGCAAGTAATGTCATCATCAAATCCAATGAAATTCACTGATTGAAGAGCTTTCCCCTCAAAATGTTTTGTCATTCAAGGCTCTGTCATAGAATAATTGCAACTTGGCATACCAACAAAGAGCATCCAAATGTCCCCAGTTTCCTTATCTATACAATGGTCAGGGATGACAGCCATTTTATTAGCTGGGATATTGTTACCCCATCAGATAAAATACTGTGTTTTGTTGCTTTGATGTTTTCTGTCGCCATAGCAGAGCCGTCTTTAACTGATGTTTAAAGAGCGACTGCGGTGACAGCTTATGTTCCTTCACAATAACACTGCCTACAAACATCTCAAAAAGAGGCAAGCAGTGCACTAATTGCACTTTATAAGAAAGAGATGGAAAATGGGAACAGAGTTTCTGCCACAGTTATTTCTAGTCAAGGCATAATTGTGGAGTCATCTCTCATCTACATTTCTTTTTTTCCTTGAGGAAACAAAGATCACCAGAGGGTGAATTCTCTCTGAATGGACAGTCAATTGAGAACCCAATCATCCCTATTCCCCTGCCTCTTTATAAAGTATTATTAATCTACAGAATATTCAGTGGCTTAAAACAACATGTTTATTGTTATAACATGGTAACTGCTTATATTTAATACTTCTCCACAATGGCTGGAACTATTACAGTACACAGGACATGTATCTTACCTTCCGTGTGCTTGGTTAGATAATACATAATTTGAAGGCTAATTAAAAACCCCCCGTCATAAAGGCCAACATGCAAACCCATTTAATTTTCTGTTTAAATCCTTCCTGAGGGAGTGGACTTCTCTGGAATTTCAAACCAGCAAACCTCTTAACCAAAATGAAGGTGAAAATTTCTGCTTGTCAACACCCGGCTTATCTTAACTAAACTATCACTTGGGCAATAATTGTACAAAGTGCTGCAGACACAGTTTAATAATTCAACATTTACCAGCTGCTGGTAGAGAATTCCCATCTAAACTAAGCACAAGGAAGGTCTATGGACTCATCAATGGACTACATAACTAATACTGTCCACATCGTTTACGTCAGCAGTGCTGTAGCTCACCAATTTCTGCTGAGAGATGGTGTGGGGATGATAATGGGAACAGCATGATTAGAAGTCATCAGCCCAGTAGGAAATCTCATCTTTGGTGGCTGCTTAACAAGAGATTACTGCAATAACAAAGGGCAAAGCAGGCAAACATAAACTGTTCTGCCAAATACAGGCATCTCTGTGGACCTTTATAGTTCTATACATACAGTATGACTCTAGAGAGTCAAGAGGCATTTTCATTGGTGCCCAATCTAACAACCCTAGCATAAAAACACCCCCTACTCACTTCCTCTCTTGAAAATCAATTAAAATATTAAGAATTACATAATTGTGTTACTTCATTTTGTTGACATGTTTTTAAAATCCTCCTTACAAGAATTTGACAAATGATAAACAATAAAGAGAATAGAGACTAGCAACTCGTTACTGCACAAGTCAAGGACAAAGAGTTACTTATTTCATTATCCATACACATTCCTTCAAACAACAGCTGCTACTACACTTCAGGCTTGCACCTCTGACTAATACCTATTAACAGACATAGCTCATGCTTGCCTACCTGTTTCAATGGAAAGTAACTACTTAATGGTCCCACCTTGCTATCTGCGTTTTAAAAAACATGGAAGGACTTACCCTTGCCTGATGTTTTCCCTTCTGCTACTCATTGCTATGGTGCCTGCCTGTATCCTGACGCAGACTGTCAGTGAAAATCTTAGTGCTCTTTCCACTTCCTTCCCTTTTAAAAGCTAGCTCAAGAAAGAGGTAGTAAATTGGCATCTGAAGTATTGAGGCCTAGGGAGCTACTCAGCTGCAACTGAAATCTGGTGTGTGTCAGGTGTGATGAATTCCTGAGAAAAATCAGAAGCTTCCACAAAGGTAAAGCAACTTCCAAAATCACAGCACAGTGATGAAAAGGGCTCTTCAATGAAGACAGTGCTCCTTGGTCAGTTATAAAGTACTATTCAATTATCTAATAATTAAAACTTTAGACAATGAAACGATTTTTAAAAGGAAAAGGAGGAAAAAACAGCAACAAGAGCTTTTCTTAAGCAGATGTAATATTGACACATCTGCCTCCCTTGATACTAGCAAATTGGCTCTTTCAATATGTTTCATTTGTTCTCCTGCCAATTGTTGCTCTCTCGTCAATTTACTTTCAAACTTGGAAGAAAATTAAATGGTTTGATGACATATTGCTTTCTGTATTTTATCTTTGAAATGCAAAATATATATTTCAGTGATCTTAGAAATGTTTCATATCTTTTAAATCTTTGCAATTGGAAGATGTTGCACTTGATCTCCATCGGGAACATAAGGGCATAACTCCATCTAACTAAATTAAGATAGGCAGTTTATCACAGCTGGTGATCTTGTCCATAGTTTTTCCACAGATTAACACAGAACATGTCATATACTTATTTAGAAATACACAGTGTGAAAGGGAGTGACTCCCTGTATGATTTGGGCGTGCTTGAAAATATCTATACTAGATGATTGCCTAAAAATACTCACTAATAGCCTTAAATACTCAAAATGAAACAGCAGAGCTGTCATCCCAGAGAGGAGAGATATCACACAAAGAAAGAAAAATGATAGCAACATTAACTGCATCAGCCACCTGTTCTATAAACATTATTAAAATGATAGAAACAGTATGTTGACTATGCCATACATGCAGGCTAAAACGCCCAGCAGGTTGCATATCTCTTGCTTCAAGCTGTAATTTATATGCCTGTAATTTATACTATATTATAATTTATACAACATTAATCAAAATGCTAGCTGGAAAAGTCTGGCTACTGACTCTAATTCCTTGTTCTGTGGCTACTTAGTTCTTTAGTCACAACTTGACAAAAAGATTTTGGCACCAAAAGCTAAACTTTGACAAATGCCTGCGTGGTGTTTCTTGATATGCTTGGGACTGCCTTGACTCTGATAGCAATAAGCAGACCAGTCTCTATTGTTTAGTGCTGACTCTATTCCACTGAGAACTATTTTCCTAGGAGATGGGGGTCCCATAAACATAATATGACTAACACACTTATGGGAACCTGCACTATGCTGAACACCACTGCAGTCATTTTTGTTCAAAGACAGGAAGAAGAAAAGGAGAAAGAGGTAGTGACAGTGTCCTCTTCATAGGCAGTGTTTTAGCATGCAGGACTTCAAGGGCAGTCCTGAACAAATCTGCTCTCTCTTGGTCTTTAAAAGCACCCTAATCACCCAGCTGCAGGCAGTACCTGAGCAGAAATGCACCCCATCCCTCCTACTGAAACTACTCTGGTTGGTAAAAGCAATTCAATCACCCTGATCCCATGAGCACATTTCTTCAGCCAGGCAGATAGTGTCTTCATGAGGGAGTCTTGATGTCAAGTTCCTGCCCTAGGGATGTCTAATGTATTTTATCCAAGAATTGTGTAAAGTAAAATAATCTGTCATATAAATGAATGGAAAAAGGCTCATTTTCAGAGCTACTGCCACTATGGATGGCCAATATAGATCAAAGTGTTTACATTTAGGCATTCTTGGTTGAAAACAATGGCTTGCCTTTCTTTATGCTAAGTTTACCCATCTGTAAAGCAGATGCATTACAATTTACCTAACTCAGAGAAATGAGATAATACAACTTTGGCAAAAGAAAGGCTTCATCACATCGCTTGACTAGACATAAAAAGATAATATGAATATATGATTTTAAATCAATATTAAGATAGTGTAGACTCTGGGACATTTCCGATATTGCTTTGGCTGGATAATGTAATTCGTTTTCTAACAGGTCTCTTGCTGTGCTTGATATTCCACGGAGCCAGGCTTCATTACAAGATGCACATAGCTAATCTGCTGAGAAAAGAAATCATAAACAACACTTTATCCTGCATTATTTTATTCATGATACCATTATCTCAATCGGTGCAATCTTGAAGTATGGGTTGTATCCTGGGATCATATAGCTAAGCTGACATACCACAAGTTAGTCTGATCTAAATATTCTTTAATTCCAGAGGACAAAGGTAGTGCAAAATCCTTAAGGCTGTCACATCTGGATTAAAACCTTCTAATCTTATTTTTTCCTTTCTCTTATTTTTACATAGTTGTATAAGGAAAAATCTCATTACACTATTACACATACTTTCCTAAGTGAGTAGTCTAAGAAGGGTATTAATTGCATTAGCAATTAGTTTGCAATGTGGAAGTGACAGCATCTGCCACTCTGATTCAGCACAGGAAATTTGGCTTTCAGGAGCTTCCAGAGCAGGCACTCAGCACTGCAAGAAACAGAAATCTCTTGAGCAAGTTTATGTTCATTCTTTTCGGTAGCTGGACTAAAATTTCTGTAATAGGTACAAAGTGTCCACACATTCCATGCAAGTCAGCCATCATATATTTTCAGTAGCATTGTTTTCACATGATAATCTTTAGTGATATACAAAATGAAAACTGTTATCTCTGATGAATGAGTTTTAAAGTCCAAGGATAAGCATGGGTAAGTGACACAAAGAAGACAGTGAAGATTTGCAGAGTATTAACAAGAGCTGGCAGAAAGTAAAACTAGCTTCTTTCAAAGTGGTTTCTTGGGACTCATCTCCCAATATAGTTTAATTGTACAAATACACACTTGTGCAGTAGATATATAAATTAGTATTAAAGCTTCATTAGGCACCATCACTAGAAATTATTTTAGAGTGCAGACATTGATCAGAAGATCTTGCTAGACGAGATGCTGAGCTCTCTCCCATGACAGTCCAGAATACTAAGCCATTGTTAAATGTCTGTCTTGTCACAGATTTATTCTGAACGAGCTTGAAACTGAACTGTGTCATATATTTGGCAACAAATATAATCCCTCCACAAAAAGGACTGATCCTTGGTGTGATCCTGCTGTTTTCAGGCAAGAATAGCTCTCAGTATAGCCAGTGCATGTTTTGTCTCTGTGTTTCCATTTTGAGTAAGGGACATAACATGGGGTTATGAGAGCAAAAGATCCTGTCCCAAATCATCCACATGGCATAGAAAGAGATACAAACTGCACAGTGCACTGTGCACAGTCATGATGACTACATCTGAATTTGCACAGAGAAACTGGATTACTTTTTAAATTGTTTTCAAAGCTCCAAGTGACGTGATACAAGCAGCAGCACAAGAATTACTATAAAAGAGGGCAAGGCACTGTTCCTGGTTTGAACTGCAGCAAATAAAATCATTGAATGAATGACAGATTCGGGATCCTCCCCTAGAGCCAACAGCTCCAGAACTTCCCAGTCAAAGTAACTCCAATTTTTGACACTCTGACTATCCCTGCTTCTTTCCTCTGTTCAGACCATCATGGCAGTCCTCGTCCCTCTCCTAACTGCTGTCTGTGATTTTCTATCCTTTTTCTCTGACTGTATTGCCTAGATTATGCCTAGTCCCATCTCTCTGCCATTGCTCATGCTCTGGTAGAAGTCCTCATATATGACACCCCACTGCTGAAGAGTATGTGTTTGGGACATACTGACTCTTTTGCCTTAAAATCCTTGGTGCAAATCTCAGCAATTTCTGAAAGACTTCCAGGAAAAAGGAGAACAGATGGAGAGTGAACCTGCAGTTATCTTCTGATATGATTGTTATCCATCTCTTCTAAAATAATGGAATAAATATTAAAAGCATAAAGATCATCATCTGGAAGAACAGGGTAACCACGATAAATAGTTCATATTTTCAATGAACAGATCATGCCAGACAAATGTAATTACTTCTTCACTATTTTCTGGGTTAGTGTACAGAAGAAACAGAGTAACTGCAATATATCCGGGCTGTAGTACAGCATTTGATACAGTGGCTCACAAAATCTTATTAGAAAAATAATTTATAATGTCTTGGATAAGAGTGCTGTCATGTGGATTGAAAACTGGCTGAAGGAATGTAAACAAAGGATAATGAGTCATGACAAACAGCACTGCACTGGGCTGTGAAGAGGTATCCAGTTGGGTTGCCACAGGAGTTGACGTTAAGCCCAGTTTTATTTTACATATTTATTAATGCTCTGGAAAAAGAGATAAACTGTCTGAGAATTAAGGTCACAGATGATACTAAATTACAAGATGTTACTAGCACCAACCAAGACAGAGATATTGTACAAAGGAAAAGCAGAGAGGATGTGAAGAGTCAGTGACCAGATTTACCTATACAAATACGGGAGGGAGGATTTTATATCCCAGCTAATAATAATGGGAACTCACTGACAGACCAGCCAAAAGCAGTTTACATTTGGTCTGTCAAAGGCTGAAGCAGAGAAATAACAAAAAAACCAGTTAGGATATAATAATTAATTATAACATGTTACAAAAAGATCCCAGAAAAAGTTTCATTCTTACTTTCTAGTCCCAGTAAATGTCAGTGTTTGGGAGTTTCTAAGATTTTTTCTGGTTGGAGGCTATAAAGTAGCAGTCATCTATTTGGCTTCACATCACTGTGGTTTGTCACTTTTTTTGTGGAAAAATCAGTGGTAAAAATCTTGTCCTTTTTCTTTGTATACACTGTTTACTTATGTTGTTAACATGAATAGAGCAGAAGTAGTAAAAAGTAACACAGACATAATAAGCTCTTTCGGGACTTTCATTCTTTATAAGCAACTCAATCCCCCCAAACTGAATCAGATTAGGAGTTTAAAAGCAAAAAAAAGTTCTCTAGCTATTTGCAGCAGCTGCCTAATATATCCCACATTACAGAATGAAAAAAGAAAAAAAAGACTTTTTTCCCAAGCACTCTGATCTGTGTGCTGTGGAAAAACCTGTGAAAAGTTTCCCATTATCCTAACCTATTTTACTCGAAGTATGTGCAGAGTGCTTAACTGCAGAATATATTTGTTTATTTATTTTCCATTTTTGGAGCACATTTATATGATGAATTGGATATGGTCTAAATTTTGTGAATTAGGGTTTGGACACTTTATATAGGTTAAAGGAATTTGGATAGTTTCAATATCTTAAAGCTACATAGACAGTATGTTCTGTATATGTATGTGTATTTATAAAGAATCTTTCACTACTATTTTATAGCCCAAAGAGAGGAAATCTAAAATTTTCCTAATCTAAAAGTCTAAATAGGCTGTAGGTCTAATAAGACTTTTCAGTTCAAATAAAATTTTGCCTCTTAAGATAAGTATATGACTCAAAATGAAGCCAAGCAAAATAGATAGGAACATCTCACATAACTTCTGAATATTTGCAGTAAACAAAACATTCCGCAAGACTTGTAACAGCTGAGTTGTGGTTTCCTATCATTTTATGTCTTGAGTTTGTTTGAAACAGCAAAATTGCAAGGTCAAACTCAAATTATTTTCATTGCTTGGTCCAAAATAACTCTACACTTCCATGTAGATTCCCTAGTGTATGTGAGCTTACAGCATTAACATTTTACATCAGGTTTTAAAAACTTGGATGTTTGTTTGGGGTTTTTTTGTTTGTGGGTTTTTTCAATTTCCTAGACACCCTTCAATGTCATTCCCACAGAAAACCCTAACAAGTCAGCTAAAATAAAGCCATTCATTAAAGATTACATTATTCCCTATTTTTCTTCCTTTCTTGTAAAGAATCATATGAAAAACTGGAGGAAAAGCAACCTGAAAGGGTGTAAGTAATGTACACAGAGGTGCCTTCAGGTTGCTTCAAGTTATGACAGAGGATGACCTCAGCAAAGGAGCAAAAAACATGCTTGACTCCAAGTACAAATCCTGAATTCCTGAGGATCTGACTTCAGACACAGCATGGCACAGAGCAGTCCATCAGTGACTGATGTAAGAGATTAAATGAATCAGCCTTTTGAAATATCTGTCACTGTCAGTGGTCACTATGTTCTCACATAAGTATACCCAAAGTGACTACTAAAGAAACAAGGTTAAAAATTTGCAGGAGGAGTTTGGTGGTAATAGTATCAAAGTAAATATTAATTTTGTTCACTGCTATTACTTGCATGACATAAAACAGTATTGTGTGAAAGTTTTATTTTTTATGGGACTGTTACATCTCATAAAATTCTTAGGACTGGCAAGGGAAAAGTCCCTGGGCCTGAATCTCATTTGAGGAAAACTGGTATAGTTAGTTTGAATTTAGAGAATGCCTTTCAAATATGATAAAAAGTCATTTCAACAGGCTTCATTATATTATAATTTTCTCTTCTGTCTCAAGAATTGAACACACCTTTTCTGTGGAATACTAACAGAGACTTCCTTTCACCAAAATTTTTGCAGAAGTTAAACCCAAATTTGCCTGGAAAATTCAGTTGAGCTTGTTGTTGAGCTTTTTTGTGTCAGCTTTCTGGCAGTATCATTGTATCTGCACAGCATTGTGATTATCTGGCAGATTCACAATACTTTAACTCTAAACCCTACTATTTTCCATGGAAGCAAACCCTCAGTGCTAATCAGAATGCTCTGAATGTTAAGTGTCTGGCTCTGGCTGGATCCTCTACATTTTCTGTCTGTGAACACGTAGAAAATGGCCCTTGATTACTACTTTTAAATTGATTTGTGTCTGCTATGAAAATGTATGGCTTCATAAAAGTCTTTCAGACTTTCAGTATCAGCTTCCAAATTAATGATTTTTCTCTTAAGCTCTGACTTTGAGGGCTTACAGTACAGAATTGTGCAGTCCAGCTACTCGCATCAAATTGAAACCCATCCATCTGCAATTCATATCCAAATTCTTTCAGTACTCTTGGCTCATCTCTAGGTAAAGAGCAGCTGTTGTCCTGTTAAAGTGACTGTAAATAATTCTACCTTCAAGTTTCAAGAGTGAAATTCATACTGTTTCACTGGGGACCACTTAATCCCCAGGATGTTCCTGCGTTTGGTCTTCAGCTGGTGGGAGCTGCATAACTGCCATAATCGATAGAGCTATGCTTCTTTCCATCAGGTGCAGACCTGGCCCTGGCAGAGTCAGTGCAGAGGAGTGCAGTGCTGCATGCTGGCTCTGCAGCCAACAAGGCAGCATGAGCTCACTGGGTATAGAGAGATGTGTATTATGCTGAGCCAGGACGTCTGACATGTTATGTTAGCTGCACAGGGCACTTGCATGCATATATTCTAGGTGAGGAGGTGAAAAAGACTAGAGCTTCTTTCTTGTGCTTTGGCCACCTCTCATTTTTCATTCCCAATGTACCTGTTACTGTGCTTTTCAAAGGGTTACATGTGTTCTGTAACACAAACGGTACCATATCAGAAAAGGATTTGTTTACAGCAGAGATTCAATAAAGTGTCTAAAAGAAGAATTTTCCAATGAAAAGAGATAGGCCCTAACCAAAAGGGAAGGTACTTGCTGCTAATGCTACTATATCAGAATAGCAGATGAATCATGATGTGATACCAGTACTTGGAAGGATGTTTTGAATGGAACTGTCAGCAAGTATTTTAATAGCAAGTCTTCAATTTCTGCTTTATGGGGCTTTTAGCCACCAAGAAGAAAACACAAGTAAAAAGGAGGATTTAGGAATTGTTTAGTGTTTGGTTGTTCAAAGAAAGAAAAAAAGTCCTCCACATGCTTGCAGCTAATGAAAATTGCCATTATGGGTTTTTTTTCATCCATTTGAGGATGTTAAACACTGTAATAATGCAAAGTCCTTATGATTTTCTAAATCTTCTCAATAAGGAGGATATTATCTACTTATTTAATTACCTAATCTCCAACGGCAAGGAGCTGCTGCTACCAGCAGTTCCACCTCATTCAAATAGTTCCCCTCCCTAATTAAAGCTCTTTGCAGTTAAAAATAAAGTAATAAATCAGTCAAAAGCCCAAACTACTAACAGATGATAGGGAAAAAATAGCACATCAGGGACAGGTTTTCAATTGCTCAGCACCCACAACTGGGATTATTCTTTGGAACAACTCAGTCCTCCTTTAGGCACCTAGGATAAAGCCAGATAGTTCAAAAGTGCTCAACATATATTTCTTTCAAAAATCCACCCCTAACCGTGGCTTTGTGTCCTACAGCCATTGAGGCCTGCAAGAGTCAACCACGAGTCACCTCCCTGTCAGAGAAAAGTCATCAGCATAACCCTTTCTGCAGAAAACTATAATAAAATACTTTATGGCACTCATCTGTGCTCTTTCCATTGCTTACTGCAACAAGAACAGAGGCAGCAGGTATATCAAGAGACTATTTTTACCATGCTGTCAGTAAAAGCAGCACTAGCCTTATATTTGGATGTCTGTTGCAGCACTCAAACCCAGATGCCTCTATTGCAGCACAGGCCCCTTATTACTTTAAATATCAAGATTAAACTTGAATGCTGCTGTCTGCATGGCATTCCCTGAGGGTAATGTGCCATTGTCAGGTTAAAAGTTTTCTGAATGTTTGTCAGTCTAAGGCTAGAACTTCAGTAATAATTCAAGAACACTTTACAGCTAATAAAAGCTGCAGTCCCTTTCTCTGAGAACAGAGAATACAGCCCAGAGGTCTTTTAGCACATCCATCCCCTCCAACAAGAAGAATTTGGTGGTATTAAGATACTACCTGTTTATTCAAGAGGATGTACAAAAAGGTCAGTTAACTTCTTTTCTTTGCAGCCCACAGCTGTGTAAATATTATCCCAGCCTCTCCTTTGACATCAGTCTAAGCCTCAGACCTCATGTGCAAAATGGTAGAAACAGAACTCAACACTTCTGTGGCCCACCACTGTGTCCTCACACACCTAGGATGGAATATCTAGCTTCTCCTGTGGGAGCAGTGGTGCTGTTCCCCTGAAGTAACCTCATTTTCTAAAGATAGTTTTACTAAGAATTCCCCAGATTTTAACCATGGAGTTGAGTATGATGAAAGCTTTGTGGAATCAACATACCAAGATTTGCATGACAACGCTAAAATAGCAGCTGAATCTCAGCTCTGCATCCTTTACAACTGATACCCAACATACCTTCTGTTTTGATTGGCCCAGATGCAAAGCTGTGTTAACTTTTAGAAACTTCTCCTCATCTCTGCTTTCAAGTCAATAGACTTTTGAAGGCTATTTGCCTTTCCCATTTTCTCTGTGGTAGTTACAGAGATGAAATTTTGTCTGCATGCATCAGATGTCTCTTACACAATGAAACAGAAACATTGATATTTTTATATTGCACAGTGGGTCATATTTATGAATTGATGCGTGCTTCATTATAGCTCTAAATAATGAAATGTTTTGGAGAGGTACAAAGGGCCTGAATACGTTCATTTGGATACTTTTATCTTCCACCCATTGCCCTTTTGAACTTCTTACAGGCTGGTTTTGAAAAGGTAGAGCTTCCTGGGGATCAATGCTACCTTCCAAACTAATTTATTCAAGAACGAAAGTAAGGCAAACTCTCTACTGTAATACAATTTTTTAACTACACATTTCCCATAGCCAGAGAGAACTAAGACAAGGTTCAGAGCTCCTATTTAGGCCTGCAGAGCTTAGCTGGACTTCTCTTTCAGTTCATGCTAACATCCCAAAGAGTTTCTGTGGCATGTTTTTTGGGGCCTCTGATGCCACAGAGATCAGTGATGAAGACCCTCCTGTGATGCAGAGGTCGTGGTTGCAATAAGTCTCCCTCATGACAGCCCTGATGCAAGCTGCAATCTAGGATTGTGCTGCACTCAGCCCTTTGACCTTTAGGGATATCCAAGCCCTTTTACAGTATTAGAAGAGTAGTGAGGATCACTGAATTCTCTCCTAATCTGGGACTGAACATAAGAAGGTAGGGCAACAGCCATGGGAATGGACCTATACATCCTCTGTGCAAATAAGGCAGGAGAGAAGCAGTAGCCTTCTAGTGTAGAATGAATTCAGCTTTTCTCTTAGTCTTCCTTTGGTAAATTTCTGGGAGTGAAAACTGCAATACCTCAGCCTAATTTTACATTCTTTAAAACTGAGATTCTGACACTTTTCCACAAATAAATATTAAATATATAAACATGCAACTCACCATCTATGCTTATGTTCTCCTTCACTGTAACTTATGTAGATAGCTGCCTATGTGCATAGCTTTCATTACAAATAAAATATAAAAGCTAATGCATATCCTGAAGAGCTATTTTTCTTTATTGCAACACCATTACATGAAGCCTACTAACATAAACAAAGATTGGACTCGGCTGTTATTGAACAAATAACCATTTATTGTCAAAGCTTTTTCAGGAGATTTCATTTTCTTTTTTGAAAAACATGATCCTGTGCCAACCTAACAAATGGGTAACATTAAGTAATAAGCAAAATAATGGGACACCCTGCTACAGTAGTTTATAGACAACTTTATACTGTCACAGTTGTACAAGCCTAAGCTAAGACAGAAACCTAGTTACATAAAGCAGACCTATTAAATCAAAACCCCACCAGCAGAGTCCCTTAGGGCATAGCTGCTGTTCCTAAATGCTGCAGATGGCCTTTCAAGTGGGACGATGCACAGGAATAACAGCGTAAGGGCAGAGCAGCCTGTGTGCTGCTCTCCCCTCCCCACTGCAGGAACAGCACGCAGGAGAGCACAGAGAACCTTTTCCCTCTGTCACATCCTGGCACGGCAGCAAAGTGCACAGGACAGAGCTGTCTCAGCCCTGTGTGGGCACCCATGCTTGTTGTGGTGGGCAGATCCAAAGAGAACACCCTGTGCCTCTGTTGTGCAGACCAACCTGCTTGCTCTGTCTGCTGCACAGCAGCAGGTGAAGCTCTGGACCCTGGTGCTTGTTGAATGTTAATTCCACCAGAAGTCTCTATTTTGAAGTTATTATGAGTCTCTTAAACTTAGCCCAAATGTAATCACACAACAACCTATCCATTAGACAATGAATAGAGATTATTCAGCTTCCTTGTACCACAGCAAAACAGCAGCTTCCTTCCTGACAGTGATTGTGGTTGTGATTAACTCTCCAGGTCAAGGTGAAAGAAGAATGCGGTTCCAGGCGTATATGGCTTCCTTTAACCTCAACAAAGTACCGTGCCAGATATTTCAATTAGTGTGTACCAAGGTCACAAAATCAATTTCTTATCGCCGAAAAACACACATACTGTAAATTTCATTTTCAAGCCATAATCTCTAAATTAAATCTGCGTACCTAAAAAATATACAGTGCAAAATTGCAGTCCTTCAGCCCCCTCCTCCTCTTCCTGTAGCCAAGCAACATTTTCACAAACATCACCTGGATTTGTGCTCTATATTTAAAGCACAATGTTTTGTTAGAATCTAATCTTCCTGGAGAATGTCATTATCTCTTTATTTGGCACATAGAGGCCCAAAGTATCAATTACCTTCTTAAACTCTTCCATACACACAGGGCTGAGCAGGGTTTGATAGTCTGTCTGCCAACAGCTCAGTTGGCAATTTTTCACAGTCATACACAGAAAAATTGTGCACCAGCATATCATCCTAGATAAACTGCACATTTCAAATAAGGTTACAGACAACTTCACTACTCCTGGCTGGTTTATTCAGGAAGAGGAAAACAAACAAACAAACAAAAGGCAAAAACAATCCTAAAGAAAACTTTTTTTTGCTATTGAACTCTATGAGTTATTGTGCAGAGACAAAAGTAAAATGAGTACTCCAGGCTGGTGGGTTATTATATGTAAAACAATGTAGCTGTGCAGAGATGACATCACTGTCTCTTGTGTGTGTAACTCCTTATACTACTTTCCTTATTAGGTAGGTAACACAAACTTCATGGCCTCAAAGAGCTGCAGAGTCCGATAGCTGTAGTGGGCTCTCTCATGTGCAAACCTAGGAAGTGGGATTTATGGATGCAGTTTCTTTCTAATAAATCCTGGCCTTTCCTTAACAAAAGCTAATTTCAACTATACAACCATAGAATAATAAAACTGGCAATTCTGAGATTGCTTTAAACTTTTTTCATAGAAAAGGTTGCTTTTTAATCACATATCTATTTATACATAGGACTTTGCACACACAAATATGTACATTTAATATACATGTTTGAGTATACATGTTCCAGAAATATTTTCTGTCGTTTTACTTCAAACTGGAAAGTAAGAAGAACATATTATCACTGTTGGACCTTTGGGGACTGCTTCAAATGCTAAAGATACAGGAAGTGAATTCTATCTTTGGCAGACACAAAGTAAGCAGACTCTGAGATAAGTTTAAAGCTCCTTAAATGAATTTTCCCATATCCTCTAAACATGTAACATATTGATTGTTTCTTACTGTCATAAAGCAGGATAAAAAAAGTATTTTCTCAAAAAAGGAAATTAGCATTATTTGGCAAGGGTTAAAACATATTTTGAATTAAACAAATAAGAAACCATCCATGTGTGGCTGACTAGCTTGAAAGTTTGGGTACGTTATTGAGAGAGGCGAACAACTCTTTTCTACTACACCATCTACACACATTTTTAAAACTCTTTTTAGATGCCAACAGGACTAATTTTAAAAAAGATTGGATATGATTAAAGATGTAACAAAAGGAAGTTTTGTTTCTTCCTGGCCCATTCAAAAAAATGTATTACTGTGTTTTAGTCATGCTCAAAGGACTGTTACAACAAAATGTAAACAAAAAAAATGGAAAAAAAAAGACTGAGCTGCCTCTATTTCTTTTTTTTTGTTGTTTTTTAGCTCAAATCTGTGAATGTAATGAGTCTATCATGGACTTGGTCCAAGGTTTATTAAAGTCAGGGTCAATCTTAGAAATGGTTATAGTAGGCTGTATCTCTGGCCCAAATGAACTGTGTTTTCTGGCAGTGGGAAAGAGAGCTAACCCTCTGTGGACTTATCTTTATCTCATTCAAATGAGAAACTAGGAGGGAATTTTTCATATGAGTGAGAAAACTGGGTTTGGCACTTTGAATGCATAAAATGCTGTGCATCAAAATTTTACAGACTCAGTCATTTACAGAGGTAAGACAATTTGAGTAAGACAGCCTCCAATGCATCTTATTTAGCAGGATCATATTGTTGCTGCAAACATCACACATCGCTTTCCATCTGACTAATGTTCTTATGCATCATCAGTACTGTTGTAACACGCTCTCCTCCTACTATTTCCTGATCTAGTCTTAAAAGCTTCAACTAAACTATATTTTCAACAGTAGCTAGTTACAATAAGCAATTTCAGTTATAAAAAGTGAAGTTAAATCTACAAAAACTGTTTTGACTAACAATGTTAAGCAAGGGTAAGCTTCTTTTCAGGAACATAAACATAGCTCCATCCTTTGTGACTGGAAGGCAACCATACAACATCTGGTTAATATCCAGCACGTATACATACATCTTAGGGATCCTCAAATCCACAGAAAAGAGTAACTTCTGGTACATGGAAAGGCAAAAACCATATATAAAGCTGTAGATCCCCAGGTGGCCAGGAACCTGCTGTGTTAGTCTGTACATTGATATCCATGCTTTCCCAGACAAGTGAACTGTTGTACAGTAGAATATCAAAGCCTCCTGGCTAATGTATCCAGGCTTTTCTATTCCATGACCTGCCTACAGGTTTAATCCGGAATGTGGGATCAAGATACCTCAGCTGGGTAATATTTCACAGCTCAGCAGTTAATCTGTGCACTTCAAGAAAAAGTGAAAGACATTCAGCTACATTATAAGCAATAAAGACAGGGAAGGGAAGAAAACTTTCTGTCCTCTGGAGCAGAATCCTAAAGGCGTAGGCTTAATTAAACATAATGTTGAGACATGCAACAAACAGGGTGGTGCCTCCTAACTCTTCTGGGGATAAATAAAAGGCCAGACACCTAAACCTGCAATACAATTTCTGAATTTGAAGATGACTTCTGCCCTTTCACACGGTCTAGTTTTGCCACTTTCTTTCCTGAAACCATGTAAAAGATCCAGCAGAATCTGGAGACAAAGCAGTGGAGACACAGGAAGAAGCAGAAAAAGGTAAGGAAGAGTAACAGATGCTCATGTCAAAAGGGCTGAGAATTGGTGGTCTGCACTGACCTCTTGCATAGCACATCCCAAGTTTTCCAAGCTATTACCTACTGTGTTGAACTCTGTTATATGTGTTTGGCTAAGGCATATCTTCCTCCTGCTATGCTATGCTATAGCAGCTGTAACTCAGCTTTTTATAGCTCATGGTAACTGATAACAGTGAAATGAATTTTAGGAAGTGTGTGGATTGGATCTTCCATATCAGTGATTTCAGACTATTTGGTAAACACAGAAGTGACAGCCAGTGATATATGCCTGCTGGTAATGGGGAAAAAAAAATTCTCTTCTGGTGAACCAGCATTTGGCTTATATCATTTCCTAATGAAAGCCACCTCTGGATGGAATGAAATGATTTTACACAGTGGTTTTACACAGTCATGTTAATTTGAAAGGTAAAAATTCCCTCAAAATTATACACCAATTGGGTGCTGCAAAATGGCAACCAGTGAATCTAAACAAAATCAGTGACTGCACTAAAAGTTGACGGTGGGACACAACAGGATCACCTCAGAGCAAGTAGCCAATATCTCACAGGAAAGCTCCTTTTTACATCTGACAAAAGCCAGAGAGTTGGCCGCATGACCCTCAGTAAAAAGAGAAAATATGTTTGTGTTCAGATATTGAGTAGGCTTTCAGTCTGATTCAACTGAGTTTACACAAAGTGCCCTACGTTCTAACAGGGATTCCGTATTTTGATATAAAATACCACTTTGCACTGATGTGTTTCTTGCCACTGGAAAATGATGAATTCTCCTACACCACACTTTAGAAAGAGAGTCAGTGCCCTTGCTTCAGTACAAAGTTTCCCTGATAGCCCAAGTCCCTGCTCACTATTTCTGGAAAAGCTGTAACTATTTTACAGGTAAGACTGATTAATTTTGCAGTATAATTTGCAAGTGACATTTACAAGGGAATATTGTGTGGGGATATCTGGGAGGGATATTGTGTTCAGACTTTTCCTGCTTGCTTGCCTACCCTCCTGGAACAAACAGCACTGCTTCATTTTCCTTCCGTATTTTACAAAGTTAAAGTAAACACTGTGATCACACTGTTTACTTTAATTTCCTGCAGTGTGCCAGCAAAGCAGCAAATTGGCAGTCAGCAATCAAGAAGAAGCCAGTATTGAAACAACAGAGCTGCCTGGGAAAGCATCAATGATGCCAACACACTTTTTCCTCTGTTTAAAAAATAAAATATTGGCTTCTGTGAAGTTTTACTGCCATCCTAATCTTCTCTAAAGCATCTGAAATTTTGATTTTTTTCCTTTAATAGTCTTCTTGAAGAAAGCTGGGATTATGAGCAACACATAATTTATATGACCAACTCTTTTAATATAGAGAAAAGAATTTACAAAAGTGCTGTGTACAAAGTGTAATGATGTATTAGATCTTGCTGTTCTGTGTGGCAAAAGCAGCAGGTTTTGTGGCATGGTGGTGTTGGGTTGATGGTTGGACTTGATGATCTTTAGAAGTCTTTTCCAACCTTAATGATTCTATGAAATATGCACTATTTATCTGTAAAAGCTCCATGGCATTTTTGCACAAGAAGAAGTTATCCTGTGTATAAATCAGTCTTATCTGGATATATTTTTTATTTTTATGCCAAGAGCTCTTCAATTAGGTGTATGACAGTGTAAAGCTAAAACCTCATGTATTGTATTCAGAATAAACATCTGCCCAAGAACAGAGTCCTAAAAGGCAAATAGTTGCATTTGCAGAGGCTATTCTCTCTCATTTTATACTTCATAAAGCAAGGAATATAAATACAAAAGAAGAGGGAAAAAGAATGGGGTAGTATTTTGTACCTTAAACATGTAAAGCTTGACAAGATGACTCATTTATGGCTTTCTGGAAGATACTGTATAGAAGGAATTTATTTCTATGCAAGTTATAATTCCAAGACATAAAAGAGGCCAGATTCTACAATGAGTTATTCTCCTGACTGTGCATTCCTGCACATATTTTTACTGAAGACAATGAGATTATGAAGAGGATTAGGTTTCTGCTAGACTGGCCAAAGTATGCCTTCAGAAAGTCCAAAATATGACCTAATTTAAAGTGGTTGAAGTCTTGTGGGAAAGATTGTAAGAGGATAATTATTTTAAAAGCCATGACTTTGACACCAGGAAATTAAAATCGTATCTATAGGTCTTTATCTATACACAACAAATCCAATAATCTTGAGCTCTCTGCAGTCACTTAGCCAGCTGGCAAAAGGAGCAAAGTAAAAACTAACAAACCCCATTCCTAAGGTATGTTGACATCAGTGATTTATGATTCATCAATAATGGTGCTAGGAAATAAATGTAACAGGGCATTATTGCCTTTTGCAGCACAGTGAACTCAAGGGAAAGTGTCTAAATGTATCACATAGAAAAGACAGCTAGCAGAGATTAAGAGGTGTTACAAGCAAGTGAAAGTGCATAAACAAATGTGAACCATTTAAAAACAGTGAGAAAGTACCTATAAATAAAAAGGGACAGTTTTCCATATATATGAGCACTAACCTGAAAACCTGAATTTTTTGTGGTTAAACATTTTTACAAAGAGAAAGAATTTGAAGTGAATTATTCCAGAATAAACTCTCAAAATAACCATTGTTCTGGTTTAATTTTCTACCAGGATACACACAACGAAGAAGTTGGTTCTACAGTGTATGAAAGTACTAATTTTGACAGTAATTACAACTCTCACAACCTATCTAAATATCTAAAAGTGCAAGTATGTATGCACAATGTACCATATATATTCTTCAGAAATTGCCTCTATTAACACATAACTGATAGTCTTCTGTGAAAGTGACCAGAGTAACATTGTAAAAACCTAAGATTATTAACTGAAGAAAAATGGGTAGCTATCTCTAAAACATCAAATACACCTGCTTTTGCTACACAGAACAGCAAGATCTAATATATCATTAAAAAATTGAGGCTTTGTTTTACATTTTAGCAGCTTTAAACTATTTATGATAGACTTTAGCCTATATTCTTAATAATTTTTAGAGACTATCCAATTAAAATTCAGATTATTTGTTTATGCCATGAGAGGACTACTGCACAAAATTAATAATGCACAGAGTAACATGCTGCCCTAGAGAAACATCATCTCTATTTCAGGGGTAACAGCCACATAGTTCTAGTACAAACTTTATTGCTTAGCTGGAGGGTAAGTGACTTCAGTCGTTGTTGAGGTGTTTTACCAAAGAAAACACTGGTCTCCTGACATAACGCTTACTTCAAACCATTACTACTTAACTGCAAAGCACCACAAATACATCTCGTAGCTGTTTTGCCTGGACTGACATTGGAAATTTTATTTTGAAGATTAAGTTTCCAAATAGTATAATTCTTAATAAGCAATAAATTGATTCACAAGATTTGTGAATGTGTATTTTACTGTACTGAATTTTCTTTACATAATAACAAATAAGGTTATGAATTTTGAATCTAGAAGTCCCTAAAAAACTATAAGCAAAAGTGAAAGTAAGAAAAAGCTACTGTATGAGAAAAAAGAACCTGGAAGGTAAGAGAAATCCATCCTCACATAAATGGATCTGATTACACCATAATGAGTACAAATATAATGATGGATTTAAGAACATCAGCAATGTCAGTGAAGAACAACAAATATCTCTATTGTAAGTTTCATTGATGGTTCACAATCACAACTTCTTAGAAAAGTACAATGTAGTGGATACCACATCATGGTAGATATCTGCTTTGATCTATTCCAGGCAGTATTGCTAAAAATTGACTTGTTTTTCTTCTTTCTCTGCACTATTCACGTGTAGGCCCTTGGCAGCAAACACAATGTGCACTTAACTTTCAGATCAACCAGCTTATTCATGGCAGTAAAATTTAATTGTTGCAAATACAATACTACTGTGGTGGAGGCTATTTCTTCTTATTTTCTTTTGACCAGCTTGATAGACAAATAATGAGTGATGTATATTTAGGGCAGGGTTAACGTTAAATTCGGGAAATATATTTAGTGACTACATGACATGTGATGCAAAGGAGAGGCTGGGAGAACAGTGTTTATTCAGGTTTAAGAACAGAAGGTAAAGGGGAAATCATACTGCTGGCTAGAGCAACCCAGTGGTGGGGTCACAGGGGTTTGTAGAGGAGATGAATCTAAACTATTATTAGAAAAGCAAAGCAGCAAGTGCCTGTGCATGACAAAAGTTACAAGCTGCAACAGGGGAAATTACGACTAAACATCAGAAAAAAAGTTTTCAAAATTATGGCACTAAGACCCTGGAACAGGGGCCCAAGGAGGTGTGCTGTCTTCATCCTTGGAGATACTCAAAACTCAGCTGGACAAAGCCCTGAGCAACCTTCTTTAAGTTGTACCTGCTCTAAGTGGGGAGCTGTACCTGATGGGCTCCAGAGGTCTCTTCTAAACTAAGTTATTCTATGATTTCTGTGATTCCTTACTGTTTATCATTTTAGTCAGATATATTTCTCTATAAGCATTCCCAGCTTATAAAAGGGTAAGCAGCTTTCTTAGGAAAAAGATCTTCACATTCTGAATTTTCCTAAAACAAACACACTTTAAAGTACACCATAGAAAATGAATTATAAAAATTCCAGCTAAAAGTGGGTCACTTGTCTGTGCTCCTACCAAACCAAAGTGCCTCTGCTACTGCTATAATTCCCAAGAAGCATGAAACACAAGAAAATGACCAAACAGGTGGTGAATAGCCATAACTGCTGCTCAGGACACTGAAAATCAACAAGATTCTTAGGAATTTCAGTCTGCCTGCAGCTAGGCATAGCTATATCTAACAGTTGAAATAAGTACTAGAGCTATTCATAAGAACTCAAAAATGAAGGCAGGGAAAAGATCCTTTTCTTTGAATGAATGATAGAGGTATCCAGAGGCAGAACCCTCCGCAGGGTTTCTGGCATATTTCCCTTGCAAGCAGCTGTAGTGGAAAAATTAACATTGGCCTCTGTCCTGATGAGACGGAATCACAGGCCAGCCATGAGCTACAGTTAGCAGTTTGGAGTCAGCCAAAGCCGACCTGAGTTGGCTACAGGTGTAGCCCAGACCATAAATGTCATGGTCATTATAAAGGGAGGAGCTTGCTGAGATTAGAACTGCTTTCCCACTTATTGTGACCACTGAATTTGCTGGGCTGAGTATAAATTGGTATACTTTACACAGGCACTAGCATTAATTGGCTGTTTCATTATATCTGTTTTCATTTCAATCCATGGGCCTTCTCTCCTATTCCTAAATCCCCTTCTCTGCTGGGGAGGAGTCATCAGATGATAGAGAAACTACAGTAGTTTAGCCCCAGATATGAAGTAAGCATAGGGAGCCTCACATGCAGGCACATGCAGCCCCACACACACCTCGGCCTTCTAGAGTAGCCCAGGGACTGTATTTGATCATGATTAGCTACTGGGAAGCAGCCTAGCACTATGTGTGTTATGTGAGATGTGAGGGCTGTAAAGTAGCAGGCATGCCAATTCCAAATTTCTAAAGTCCTGAGTCACAAGGGAAATTGCTGAAGCTAAACCAAAGATGCCTCAGCAACTCTCATGGAAAAGGAAAGCTGGAAAACAGGTCATACTCAACTGAGACGCACAGTATGCTATATATAAATATTAGGCTGAGAGTAAGCTGTAGAATTTCTTAGAAACTGCTAAAGTTTGTGGCTTTGAGGACACGTTAGTTTAACATGCTGTGTTACAGAATGCAATCCTTGAGCTAATGGGCTCCTCAGTAAGATTTTCAAACAAGTACATAACAGAAATGTAAAGTAAATCTGTTTACCGTAACAGAATGTTATGCCATTTCCTGTATATCCCTGGGAGCAATAGCAGCCTGTTGTCCCACCCTGAACTTCACATCTAGCATCTTTGTGGCATGTCATGTTGCAGCTTGCAGAAGTGCAGCCATAGTCCAGCAGACTGGAAATCAGAACTGGAAGAAAGGAAAATCATATTTGTTTTTTTATCTAAGAAATTCATTCTGAGCAAAAGGTATCAGAAAAATTGGTGCATTCTAATAAAGTTAACATCATCACAGACTCAGCTGTACTGCAGAATGGGGCAAGGGTCACCAACATCTGTAAAACGGCAGACACTGTAGGTTAAGAACTTGTGTATGTGCTCAACAGGTATAAAACTGGTAAACAATGTAGAAGTTACTTAATGATCTGGAGAAAACATCTGAAAGGCTTTCAAAGCTCTGTAGTACTTTCCTGTAATACACAGACATTTATTTGCAGTCTGAATTATGTATTGAGTGTAATCCAAATTGCCCTACTTGTACAAAGTGAAAAATACCAAAGAGGGCTCCCCTGATCAGAGTTTTTATTTTTATAAGCACTTCCATACTTGGGTAGCTAACACATATGCATGGTCTAAGAGATTAAAATCACATGTATCCACAATATTTAATCTCTTAAAATACTGTTTCCTTGTTATGAAAATATTGACTTCTTTTTCCTATCTGCTGGATGAGTTGTAAGTGATGCAACTACTTTCCTATTGTATGAATGCTTATGATTCTCAACCCAAAGAAAACAGGAATTTCTCCCCTTGAGAAAACAGCTCACTGAATAATTATACACACCCTGTAATAGGCCAGATATGAGACAGTTAACTCAGAAAGAAGTTTTGTAGTTAAATAAAATAATTGTTAGCAGGACATGACAAAAAAGCTGCAAAACACAAACATCCTTTCGGACACTCTCTTCCCCTGAAGTTTTCCTTTTCCCTATCCAAATACTATTCTGGATGTTTTCTAGCCTACTGTTAAAATTTCAGGTTTCATTGTTTCTGGAAACCTCCCTGACATTTTCTTTTCTTCAGCAAAATTAAAATTTCATGAAAAAAAAGACTAAAAATTACACACAAATTTAAACAATTATATATAATCAAAATCAATTTAGATATCACCGAGTTTCATCCTTTTCATCTGTTTTTGAGAGAAGATGGTATTCCAGAGATTAAAACAGAAACCTGTAGGATTCTGTTGTCATTTTACTGTTCATATATGAAATCTGAAAATCTCCCAAGAAGAGGGAAAGAGGGACAAAAACCCAACCAAAACCACGGGAACCCACAATATTTCTGTTTTTCACAGAATAAAGCTCACAATAACATAAAGTCTGGCATTTGTGGGATTTGGTTTTGGGATGATTTTAACTATGGAATCGAAGCCTAGCCATGAAAATTAATTGAATCAGATGGCAGCACTGATCAAAACTATGAGGATTTTCTGTCCTGTGTATCCAGCAGCTTTCCACCATCCCCAACATACTCATTCCTCCTTGACAGACCGCACTCCTCTCCCACCTGCCACTTGCTCCCCAAGGAAGGAGATTTCACCTACCTAGGAACGGAAGCAGTTTCATTGGTGATGCTGTTGCTGTGCAGTGCCTGGTGCAGAGCCCCTGTGTCACAGAAAAAACTCCCTGCCTTAAATTGTATGACCATATGCAAAATACGCACACATGCTTATCAGGAAAGCTACGTCCTGGTGCAGACACAGCCCTGACACTGCCCTTTGTGCTGAGCTTTACGTTTCCAAGAGCTCCTGAGACTTACAGGCGGGACAGGAAGAGTCAGGAGGGGCTGAAGACCTGGTCTTCTGGCAACTGGAGAATAAATGAGAAGGGAACAAATGACAAAGTAAAAGAGAAGCAGGACCCTGGATCTTGCAGGAGATATCGAAGAAAATTCAAGGGTGGGTGAGTTAGAGGAACATTGGTTAAAGGAGCTGCTTGGGAGAGTGCCTGGGGATGTGGGGAGGATAAAGATGGAAGGGGTGAGCTTCAGCCTGATGGCAGGAGTAAAGGAGCAGTAGAAGAATGGTGAAGCAGATCAGGGAGAATGAGGAACAAGAAGAGAAGATTAGTAACTGGCTCAGAGTTTATGATCTCAGAGGTAATGGTCTACATGCTTCCTTCCACCTTTTCCTGGTGAGCTGAGTATATGTGAGCCCCAAGACCCGTTTTTTTGGAGACAATCTTGGCTGACTACTGTTCTTCCTATGGCTTGCTTCGGTTTTGAGAAAATCCTTTCTGCAGGCAAGCAATGTTGCTTTAAAGGTAATGGCCTGTGAGGAGGTACAGGAAATCTACTGGACTCTGCTTTGTGAGGAAAACAAAGACTTATAAGCAGAGAGGAAAGAGGCAGGAAGGCAATTGTATGGTCAGGAATCTCAGGAGTTGAGAAGACAAATTTTCTGTAAGTTCATTGGGCTGAAACAAGGTGTTTTGAAATAGGACAAATTCAGTAATTTGCTAAAGTGTTTGGCATGACTTTGTGTTAAACATGAGAGCAGTTCTATCTTCATTATAGCATCCTAATGAATAAGACTTCAGCATCTACTTATATTATGCATAGACATGGCAAAATTTTCTCTAATCTTGTTATGGTCAATGTATGTGCACACATTAGTTTCCTGGCTTCCTGGAGATGATGACTCACATATTGAAGCACTGCAAAACTGAAGCACTGATGTATGCCTATCTTTATAGATGGAAGCAGTGGGACGTGCACAAACAAGCATGCTGCTGGAAGAATGGACAATCTCTCTAAACTAAATAAAACAGACGCAAGGCTGTGAAATGTCACTGTGACAAAATATCTCATGCCTAACTGGAAAGTTTTGAGTTTGGGACTTTGCTAGGAAACTGATAGGAAAGCATCAGCCTGCTCTTAGGAATTATCTATGGTGTGGCAACATTTTTTATAAAATTGTTCAGAACTATTTACCATCATTTTCCATTTCCATCTTCATGATTGCTGATGGCTGGAGTTAAATGGGTTAAACCCTACTCAGGCCAGGGAGGTGTGAGGCATGTAGAAATAACACGTAGGTGTCTGGTTGGTACAAATTACTTCTGTAGCACCTTGGCAAAGAGAGAGGAAGCTCCAGTAACCGGATGTTAATTTTTGATGAACTGCAGAATAATGAACAAAGGGGCCAGGTGTAGGAAAGCTGTTTTTCTACTGTTTGATTTTGTGAGGTGGGGGAACACACACTTAGAGGGGAAGAGAGGAAAGGACTGGGAGATTGTTTGTTTTGTTAAATTTTCCCATAATATAATGCACAGAGACACAGAGGAACAGAAAGCCAGATGAACCTAGGGGAGCTTTGCTCTACGTGTCCTGTTTTTCATGCTGACCTGTGCTGTATTGTAAGCTTGGCTTGTCTGAAATAAGTTACAGATCCTGCTGTTAAATTTTGGTGGACTAATAAAGGCTATGTTTAAGAAGTTATATCTTTTTGCCCTGTGTCTTTTTACTCCCCAAAAATCAAGCTAAGAGATGTTTAATAGTAAGCAAGTGGAGAGAGTAAGAAATTACAACGTAAAATTCACATCTTAGAGAGCTAGAAACACATTTTTGAAAAGTCAGAGGTGTACATTTCAATTTCATATAGATGTTAGCTTTCTGCAAGGGGTGTTCACATAGACTGGAGAACAATTTCATGAATCATAGTGATAGAAAATTTACAGTAAAAACCTTTTTTTTTTTTTTTTGATTCAAGGCCTAATGACACAGGAGAAATTGTGGATGACTCAAAAAGCCCCATAACCTCACTATAAGAAGACAAATGACTCCTTTTCATTTTGCTAGAAAATCACTTGCTTTTTAGTAGTCAATGGTTCAAACTTATCAAGGGGACTATTTCAATCACACCAGGATACTTTCCATCTGGAATAGTATTGCTGAACTACTTAGTCCACTCACAGAAATAATGGACAATATCAAAGGCAGGGCTCAGATCTAATTGGCAAATGGTTTACATTGTGACTGGCAATGGGTGAGGAGGGAGCACATAAAGAAGAAAGATATGGAAGAACAGAGCAAGGACAGAAGAAGGAAGGTTAGGTCAAGAGGAGCTCTGAGTGATAAAAAGAGCTTTGATCAGATTTAGAAAGCAGTAGGGAGACAGTGAAGAAGAAGGATTTAGGAATATCTTAATGAGATCTCAATACTGGGAGCAGTGGATTACTTTTGAATTAAACTACTTTAAAAACTGGTTAATGTGAGTGTCATTTAGAGGCAGAAGACAGCAAGGTTGCAGTAGGTGTGGGTGTGGAGAAGGATGGACTTGACAAAGATTTTATGGGAAGGATGAAGAGGAAAGGGGAGATTTCTGAGACATTTTATAGATTAAACCAGGAGGATTTACTGATAATATCTATTGGTATATAGGGATAAAGAGTTAAACAACTGGAGATGAGCAGGTGAACACACAAGCAAGCAGACACTTTCAAATTTATGCTGTTGAAATTTTCAAAATACGCTGAGAAAAAAAATAAGGTATTGGTGGGTGCATGTCTTTATAGGCAGGGAGGAGGTACATGCACAAACATGCATATTCCTGGAAGGCTGGAAAATACATCTAAACTAAATAAAAAGGGCAGAAGAATGTGGAATGTCAGTACTGCGGAATCCATCCCTGCTTGCCTCAAAATAAAGAAGCATTAAAAATAAATGGTTTGTGGAAACCCTTCAAAAGACAGCCCTTCCATTCTTACCCAAGAACAAAGCCACAGTTTTATACTTAAATGTGTTGCTCATTTTATAAATAGGCTCATTTATCTTTGCAAGACTGAAGAGGGCGTAAGTAAATGAATATACACACAAGTTAACATACTTAGCTTCCAATCACACATTTTTGGTTACTGATCACCATGATTGCAATATCTTAAGTGTGACTGTAGAATTCTCAAGTAAATTGTTTATGGTGGTGAGCTGATAAGAAGACATCAGCCTACTCTTAGAAATGATTGGATATTTTCTAAGTTTTGCATCATAAAGAAATGCATTTATTCACAGCAGGTTTAAAGGTAATTGGGATGCCAATTATGCAAACAATGTTATGAAACTAATGCCCACAGCTGACGAAAGAGGGAAGTTGACACTTTCTAGAGCTGTCTTAGGTAGCTTTCAGAAGATAAATATAGACAGAGTAACTGCTTTCATTTCAGAAACTGCCATTGTACTGACAAAGGAGAAAAAAAAAAACAAACTGAAAAAAGCTAGTACTAGGTGTGTTTCTTTTAATCAAACATAAGCATGATCTCCTGCATTAAAGATATTTATTCCTTTGGTGTGATCAAATTTGGACTGCTAGCTGGATATATGGCAAAGAGTTTCACCACATGTGCAGTTTTATATTGCAGTGAGGAAAAATTAAGTATGGTGTATTTGAGTATACATTTATTTCTCAAATTAGAAGTCAAGTATGCCAGCAGATACTTAGCAAAGCCAAAAGATGTCTCAGGAGTATCTCATAAATGTATGTGCCATAGGTTGCAGACCTCACTTTCCAAGCACTATGGATCATCCTGAAAGGAGATGGTGAGAATATGTATTAGAGTGTGAGATCTTGAACACTCCAGGTAGGGTTCATACATCTTCAGACTCCTTGCTGTTGAGTTTCGCATATATTCAACACCCTCAGACTCTGGTATCTAACCATCAGCAGTGTGCTCCAATATAATCCACTGTGTATGCACAGAACAGCCATATGCATGTGCATGCACACACATATTTATCTCTATTACATAAGCACAAGTATGTACCTGTTACTGAATTTGGCTGATACATATTTAATGCCACTAATAAAAAGATTATCATAATCTTTCAGCCTTTGCTTTTTTTGACAAATGACTGTTCACTTGAACTACCAAGTTTACTGCCAAAAGGAAAATGGGATGTAAAACAGACTGAGGATGCACAAAAGCCTTGAATAAAGATTTTTGTCTGATGTTTGCTGGTATTTTTAAATATCAAATTAATTTATTGGTTTCAAACCAAGTTGTAACACTTCAAGAATTTAGATGGTCTTTATACGACTTCAGAAATATTTCATTTATCCTAGTCACTAAAGCAATTATAATTTTGTTTGTGTATTTCTGGTGAATAAAATCTGGATACAATTGAAAATGTACTTATATGTCAGATCAAAATAATGAATTTCCATGGTTGGTGAAAATTATTTTCAAACCAAAAATCCAGGGAAAACATTTTTTAAACATAGACTAGTTTAACATAGAGCAGCCTATCTCAGAGAACTCTAGCCTAAAAGCAGTGCTAGAATCTTTCTTATAACCATTTTGCCTCATCTTCCTGACTGTCTTCTGAATCCTTACTGTTGTACATGCAAACATTATATGCCACCTGAGCATACAGGGTTGAATATATATCTTGGGATGATGTAACTCTAGGCAATTCTGAAGCAATAAACACAGAAACACACATAAACATATGCATGCACACATCCTACTAAATCTGCGTAGCTATGTCCATCTGATAGAAATTGCATATTTCAGTGTTCAGAGCCAGTTTCTTTCTGCTCTATGCTTTACCTTGGATGAAGTCATAAAATGGGGGAATTTCAAGTGAATGTAATGTTTCTGCCAGTTTCTTTCTGCTCTATGCTTTACCTTGGATGAAGTCATGAAATGAGGGATTTGAAGTGAAGGTAATGTTTCTGAAAGCCAGGTGAGCTGCCCTGAAATTGGGCTGTTTCCACATCTGCTACAAGATAGAAGACTATCTTGTCTTGATAGAAGACTGAGAATAAAGATCCTCACAGCTAAAAGGGGTAAAGCAATTCAGTTTTTATATCTGTTTATGTTCCCCAGGAGTGGCCATGCTACCGTAGTTGTAATGATAGCCACATCTGTACAGGCAGAATGGAGCGAACCCCATGACTTTCCTTATACCAATGAAACTCCAGATTACTGCTTGTTTTTAATCCACACTCATTTTACATCATAGCATTACAAGTGAAGGGTTTTTAAAGAACAATGCTGATATGTTAACCACCAGACAACCAAACTAGATCCCAGAAGACGACAATTACCTCTTTGTTTTACTTACAGGAGATAAGAGTTCTGATACTTTTAATTCATCTATCATCCAGTTGTAGACTTGAAGTAGTGGCAGTCACTGTCCTAACCTGTCAAGGTGTTTACCCTCACAACACTCCAGTCAGTATTCCAGCAGGCCAATATCCCACAAAGCCATACTGGATTTTTTCTCCTCAAGTAATAGGCTGAAAAATGGTTAAATTATGACATAGGTTTGGATCTTTTTTGAATTAATTTCAATGTAAGGTAAAGAAAGACTAGATCCTAAATGAGAAGCTCAGGATCTGGTCCTACACTTCCCAGAAAACTCTGGCTGACATGAGGTTGTATCTTGCAGAGTAGGCATGACTTGTGGCCACAGGAATGGAGAGAGATGGAGAGGACTGTGGTCAGATGAGGTATACACAATGCTCTGAGTCCCTTACAGTTACAAATGTCTGGGTTAACAGTTTCTAGAAGTGCTGGTGCTCTGCTGCTTTTGTACTCTGCCCCCTTTCTCACAGTCCTGCCATGGCCAGAACCTTCTTCCCCCTGCCCTTCTTCCTTCCTCACCACCTCTTCCCACCTGCATCTCTTCCTTCTTTCTCTGAGTGACTCTTCAGGAATTTGTGTATTTCCTATCTGGGAACTCTTGCAGAAGGAAAAATGCTTGAAGAGTGTGGCAAGGAACAGAATAATACTCAGAAGAGGAAAATTCTGGATGATCACGTAGGACTTACAGTGCAAAGTTCATCCTGTGAACTGCCAAGAGTGTTATAAGTCAAAACAAAAAACCTGTATTAAAAACAATTGTATCATCACTGACTTTGCATTATCCCTTCCTACAGAGAAGTTTCTCTGAGACACATGGGCCAAGAAACCAATTTTTCTGCAATAATCTTTCTCTGTGATATCATCTGCTTCATTCCATGTTTCAAGAACATGGTAGTTTATCAGAAAGTTGTAAATTTTTGAGAAATTTGGCAATTAGCGCACAGAGAGAGAGAAGACAGAGAGAATTTCATAAGTATCATGAGGGACAGGTCCTCAGGCATCTGATTGCTTTTGTAGCATCCTAGTCACTGGGCAAATGTTGTTCATGTGGACTGACTGCAGAAAGTATTTCCTCTGGACCCCAGTACTACAAAGCAGAGTTTGTAGCAGCTGCAGAAAAGTTCTGGCTTAGTTGCTGCCTGGCACAGTAACTTAGAGTTGTATTCTTTCTCACTTCTTCATGCTAGAGTCTCATGTTCCTGTGGTGTTAGGGCACTGATAGCTGAGCTCTGACAAGTTCTGCCAAAGCAATTTAAAATTGAAGCCTGCTGTATGCTGGTTTGACCCTCTGCTAGAGACCCTCAAGTACAATGACTAACCTCAGGTGCTTCAATGGAAAGCTTACCATCTTAATTTAAATGTAACTATTCATTGCTAAACCATTATGTTGTTCTCTAATGCTGGCTGCTAGATTGTGGCATGTTTTAAAGGAAATGAAAACATACCTATCACAGAGTTGCATATTATTTGTATGATACCGACGCTCTTTTGACTCTGAAAATAAACAGACTGTTTAACTTGCATCCTTCAGACCACTTTTGATGTTTGTCTGCCCTCTCTTCTGGAGTATGTTTTTTTTTGACTGTCCTTTCAGTGTTACATTTTAGCTTAAATTGATGTATTTCCTTCCCTTATACGAGAAATTAATTTTAAATAAATAAATATAGAGATTTTTTTTCTCCAGCTTGGGCTCTTGCACAGATGTCTAGAGGTCATTATTTTTATCCTACTTCAGCTCTGTTTATGGCTACGGTATAACTGAAGAGGTCTTTCTGTTCTGGAATCACCCATCCAAAAGGACTGCAGCCTTTTTTTCCTTCTTCACTGATGCTGGACAGTAGGTCCGTTGTAACCCAGAGAGGTTAGAGCTAATTTACACCCCATCATATGTACAAGTAGTTCAAATGATTTATTCCAGTGTTCATTACCTTGTAGCTTTCTGCCTCAAACTTAATCTGGTATCTTGTTGTTCAGTCACTCAGGTTTTATTAGCTCCTCCTGAAATACCTTACTTTGCTATTTGGTTCATATTAACTTAAGTAATTTTATATTGTCAGCAAATTTCAGCACCTTGTTATTCATCCCATTTGCCATATCATTAAATATGAGTAGTGAGCAAATAGTGGAAGAAATTATTCATGAATATTCATTTGAAGTTAAAAGCAAATTCCGTTTTGACAGCATTCATGACTAGTCCTTGTTCACTTTCTGCAAACAGTTGAGTGCTAAAGATTTACTGGTGCAAATGCATGCAGGAAATTCACATTTTACCGCCATATACAAACAATCCCTCCAAACAGAATTCTACCTGAATGTTTCCGGGCAAATCTCACATTTCAGGAGTGGAGGGGATATCTAGAGTTGGAAGAGAGTTGCAGGAGCTAAGGATATATTTTGGGACACCTCTCCTTTTCTCATGCAGAAACGGTCTGACACAAGATAAGAAAGGAGAGAACTGTGCTACTGATACATCCTATTCGCCATCTGTATCAATGCCCACTCAATGCCAAGAAAAGTCTTGCAGTCCTGACCAGCTCTCCATTGCCATCTGCACTGGCTTCTGACCAATCACATATTTCCAACTGTTTTGGCTTATGGATTGGCTGTTCAATGCATCCTGGCACTCTGGTTTAGTCCCATCTGGTAGGGGATTATGGACTCCCAGGAGGTTTGGTTGTACAGGTGCTACCTGGTATTGGTCAACTAAGCAATTCACAGCTTCTGTGAACAGGCTGTTGGCCATGACATCTCTGGTCTCCTCTGCAACTACACATCAAGACAAAGCCCCAGGAAGGTTACTGGACTTTGTGGGACCCTTTCAAGGAGTAACAGTCTCCTTCAACCACACAGCAGAGGTTGCACTGCTTACATGAGGCACAGCTTCTTTTAAAATGTTACCCTGTTTGTTTCTAAAACAACATCATGAGATATGTCATAAATCAAGATCACAAAAAATGAGATATTTATAATAGCAGTATGTTACCACTTCTGTTATGCATTGCATTGCTGAGTTAACCTAGATTGAGGTTATCTTTGCAGTCTATGTAGATGCTAGAAATGGAAAACAGAGAAGCAAAGCTTGTGAATAAGGCAGGGAATTTGCAATACTGTGACACAATGCAGGAGAAACATTGCTGTAGCAGAGCAATTAAATTGATTTGACTTCCATATGCCAAGAAGAGTTTGAATGAAGGTAGCTGGTGAGTAGTTTATTTCCCCCATCCCTTATTCCTTAGCATTTTTAAGTGGCACTAATACTATGCTAAGTGTGCATATAAGGACAAGAGCCTCTTCAGATGCTTCACTAAATTCAAACCTATGATCCACATTAAGCTCTGCATGAACACAGTGTCAGTTCTCACACACACTCACAGAAGAATTTGGTCTTTTTAGTGATGAGACTACATTGTTCTAAGGTCTGTTCTACACATTACTATGATAATAAAACCAGAATGCAATATAGTCTAAAATGCTCAAAAAGCAGCAAGAAATATGTATTTTCCTCAGTCATATATAGTTCACTATGTGAACACATAAGTATGCTGGGCAGCTCCTGAATATATTCCTTCCTGAAAGATAAAGTTAGTGGAAATTTAGCTGTGCATGGCTATAGGACTTGTTCTTTTTCAGATCTTTTAAGATCTGAAATACCATGAGTCTATTCATGTACTTCTGGAACTGGTACTCTGAAGTCTTAACTTACTAAATCAAATGTTTTCAGATTAACTATTTAAAATATTTTCAAAAGACACTGCTGTTATATGTGTGTGGCAAAGTCAGTGCTGATTATACCATATGATACAGCTTTTTTCCTAAGGTTGCAGGAAAGGAGACGTGCAGAAATTCATATGCAGCTTCCTTTACAGAAATGCCTGTATTTAAAGTGAAAGGAAATTAAAATGAGATTCCATTGTTTAGATGAGAGAGTGCAAAGGTTCATGACTAAATAACAGAATCACAGAATATTAGGAGTTGGAAGGGACATCGAAAGATCATCTAGTCCAACCTCCCTGACACACCAGGATTCCCTAGACCAGGTCACACAGAAGCGCGTCCAGACGGGTTTTGAATACCTCCACAGAAGGAGATATTCACACAGCCTTTCTGGGCAGTCTGTTCCAGTGCTCTGGCACCTGAACTTGGAAAAAATTTCTATGTGTATTCATATGGAATCTCCTATGCTTCAGCTTACAGCCATTGCCTCTTGTCCTGTCACTGGGCTTCACTAAGAAGAGCCTGACCCCATCCTCCTGACACACACCCTTCATATATTTAAAAGCATAGATGAGGTCACCCCTTAGCCTCCTCTTCTCCAAGCTAAAGAGACCCAGCTCCCTCAGCCTTTCCTCAGAAGGAATATATTCCAGCCCCTTCATCATCTTGGTGGCTCTGTGCTGGACTCTTTCCAGCAATTCCCTATCCTTCTTAAACTGAGGGGCCCAGAACTGGACACGAGATTCCAGATGCAGCCTCACCACCAGGGTAGAGTAAAGGGGGAGAAGAACCTCTCTTGACCTACTAACCACACCCCTTCTAATACACCCCAGAATCCCATTGGCCCTCCTGGCCACAAGAGCACACTTCTGGTTCATGGTCATCGTTGCATCCACCAGGACCCCCAGATCCCTTTCCCTTTCACTGCTCTCCAGCAGGTCAGTCCCCAACCTATACTGATCCATGGGGTTGGTCTTTCCCAGGTGCAAGACTCGACACTTGGCCTTATTGATGTAGTTCTGAGCTTGACCTTTAAACAAAACAGTTAAGAGCTTTTCAATAATGACATCATACTTACTTGGTGCCTATGCCTTAGTTTGCACTGATTTAATTAGATAAAGAATAAAACAATTATAGATTTATAGTGTATGTATCATATATATGTGTTATAAACCTAACAGTCATCACAGCTGCTTTAATTGAAATGATGATATGCTGGAATTCAGCTCACAAATCCCTTCCCTACAGCCTTACAGCCATGATCCTAGAAACATCTGGGCTCTAATGGCTGTGTGAGAGAAGTTCCAGTGCGTTTCAGAGTACCACAAGGGTGTGGAAGATGCATATGTACATTTGCTATTCTGTATTTCACACTGTTTGCCAATCTCCATTCTTTAAAATTTTCCCCTAGGTATCTCAAATTGTATTTATTTCAGTATTTTCAAAGCATTCCTATCAAGAAGAGGTGGAGAGATCTTGAGAAGATTTTGAGCTCACTGAGATCAAGGGAACTATGTTGCTTTATGCAAGCTGAGGATCTAGTTTTATAGTCTCATCTTTGTGAATACAGAGTAGAATGAATTTATTCAAACTTGTGAAAGCCATACATATAACCTTGTTTGAACAATTCTGTTGTATCCTCTCTGCATTTACAGTGTAATTTAGCACACTGAAATTAATTTTTTTCCCCTGATTATGTTTTGTGCAGACACTGGAAAGGTTCATGAGTACAAAATAGTTTTAAATGATATGCCCTGTTTATGCTTTTTTCTCTATGGTCCATTACTGTAGGATTTGAGTGGAACCATATGATTATAGTCTTAGGTTGTCATGCAAATGGAGTCATTTTATTCCATTTCCCATTCCCCTTACTGTCCTTGTCAATGCAAAGGATAATTCTTGCTCTGTGTTCTGTTCCTTACAGAGTTGCAAGACTATCATCAGAGTGGATTAATCTTCTGCCTGTGTTATCACAAAATTCTCTGTCCTAACAATGACTTATCACTGATTTAAAGCCTGATATGCTTTATAATCTATCTGTAGACTTAGTCTTTCAACAAAAATTGTAATGAGACCTAAAAATGGTACAAAGCTAATCCATTCTTATCACAGTCTTTGAATTGTAATTTCATTAATTTCTTTGAATACAGCATTTTACTGAACAATACCAAAAGGCAACATAGTAGAATAACATACTTGAAATTTCAATTTTATATGTCACCTAAAGTAAACTTCAAAATTGTTTAATTAAGTGACCATAAGTCTATTAGTGGTTATTGTCAGCACAACTGCTGCATAAGCAGTTGCTTCAATAAAAGCCAGGATGTGGACAAACTGTTACTCAACAGCATATAAAAACACCATTAAAAATAATTATAATGGCAGGACTTAAGCCTTGAATAATAAAAGTTTTAGAGCTACTGCTTCCACATATAATCCCTTAACTCTCCCTTCCATGCTTAGCTATTGTATGGTTTTTAAACTGATGTGTGGTTGTTATACATGCTTGGAATTTTTTCTTTTCTCAGGGTTTTCACACTGGTCTACATTATAAGAAAACGATGTTTTAGGCATTTCTTTAAAATGTATATTTATGTGTGTGCTTAAGAAGCTGGATGAATTAAGAAAAGCTCAGTATTTCCTACTTTCTGATGTAATGTATAAAAGGCCAAAAGAAGCTGATTTAAGCTACTCTGGATAAAAATAAAGTCCTCTAAACTTTAAGCTACCTTGGTATTTTACCAGCATATTAGGCTTGGCTACATGGAGATTTTAAAATGAGGAAAATAAGTCAGCGCTAGACTATATTAAACAGAAGCAAGGACTTTGACACCACTTCTTGAAGCCTATGTACAGACATTCCCATATTAACCATTTCATTTACAGATTCTGTTTATTTGATTTCATAGTTGGCAATTTTGGCAAGGAATCCAGTGCAAACTTTTGCATGTTAGGTCTGTGATTTTTCTCACTATGGTTTATGAGCTGCCTCTTAGAACTGGCAGAAGGCCTGAGACTTACTGTGTTAAACCACCATGATGCTTCTCCCATAACTCAGCTGTGTTTTGCCAGCTCCATCTCTAAACTGCCATGAGAGCAGCCTGGAAGACACACTGCTCACTTACAGCAGTCCTTAATATAAACAGGATAATGTCTTGTATTGGCACTTACACAATCAAGTGGATTTGGCTTTGTACTTTTGGAGGAGTAGTGTTATGGTTTCAGGAGAAGGAAATCTGGAGGATGAAGTAAAAAGCAATGTGTGGTTTGGTTTCTTTTTTCCCTTGGAGGCATTTCTCTGCAAATGTTTTCACAAACTGCAACGCGGCTGCTTTACTTGGCAAGCTGTGAATGCCTGGTAGGATGCAATCCTGGGAGGAAAGGCTGTGCTGAAGAATTTTATGCTGGAGAAGGTGATGATCCTACTAAGCTATTTGATGGTCATTTGAAATGACAGAATATCCAAGAGAACATCCCTTTTCTCTCAAAAATTTTAAGCAGTGGGATACTCTTGTTGCCTACAATACTGAAGAAGGAAAAGCTTGGAATGCAGCAAGCATTAAGCAGGTAAGGTAGTTGGTAGTTTGGATGTTCCCTATAGGCATTAAGCAAGTTCAGCTAAGCCTGTAACACACAGTGCTGCCACTAGGTGAGAAATGACTGCCTCAGGAATGGAAGACCTGGTTAGAAGGACAATTCTAAGGATAAAACCTGTCTTAAAAACAAACCATCTGCTTTGCCACAAACCGTTCTTTGAGTCCCACACCTCTCACATTGCACCCATAATACAATAAATGTTTTAAAAATTATTGAAATTTCTTCAGTAGTGTTCCTACTTCAAATGCCCATCAATGTCCATAGCTATACAATCAGATTTGTGGATGCCATGCAGCTATTCAGCCTCTGCCCTCTAGCACTGACACACAGCTCAGTTTTGGGGCACAGCTACAATTCCTGACTTTTACAACCTCCAAAGCAGAGACTCAGAAATTACTGTGCACAAAGAGCTTTCACTTGTCTGCCAGGTCGTATAATTTATAGAATAACAGAATGGTTAGAGTTGGAAGTGGTCTTTAAAGGTCATCTAGTCCAAACCCACTGCTGCATGCAGGGAGACCTACAGATTTTCAGAGCCTGGTTTAACCTGACCTTGAATGTTTCCAGAGATAGAGCATCCACCACCGTCCTGGACAACCTGTGCCAGTGTTTCACCATGCCCATTGTGAAAAAGTTCCTCCTTATATCCAGTCTAAATCTCCCCTTGTTGAGTTTAAAGCCATTACCCCTTGTGCTACTGCAACAGGACTTGCTAAAAAGGCTGTCTTCAACTTTCTTGAGCCTCCATGTTTCTTGTAGGCTCCCTTTAAGTACTGAGAGGCTGCAATAAGGTCTCCCTGGAGTCTTCTCCAGGCTGAACAATCCCACCTATCTCAGCCTTTCCTCATAGGAGAGGTGTTCCAACCCTCTGACCATTTTTGTGGCCCTCCTCTGGACCTGCTTCAAAAGGTTCATTTCTTATGCTGAGGACTCCAGAGCGGGACACAGTAATCTAGGTGAGGTCTCACCAAAGCAGACAGGCAGAATCACCTCCCTCAACCTGCTGGCCACACTTCTTTTGATGCAGCCCAGGATATGGTTGGCCTTCTGAGGTGTGAATGGACAATGGGCAAAGTCAGCTCATGTCAAGCTTTTCATACACCAGTACCCCCAGGTCCCTCTCCAGAGGGCTACTGTCAATCACATCAGGTCCCAACCGGTATTAATACAGAGGGTTGCCTTGACCCAGGTGCAGGACCTTGCACTTGTCCTTTTTTAACCTCGTGAGGTTCACAGAGGCCTGCCTCTCAAGCTTGTCCAGGTCCCTCTGCATGGCATCCCATCCCTCAGGCACGTCAACTGCACCACTCATCTTGGTGTCAGCTGCAGGCTTGCTAAGGGTGCACTCAGTCCCACTGGAATTCATTCTGGGAATCATAATTTATATAATTTAATAATAATTTATGATCACTGTTAGAAGTCTTCGCCTGGTCAGACCTCAGCATGTAGATAAGAAGGGTAGGATATTTCTCTTTATGGTATCTTGGGAGCCTGTAATCTTTTCCTGGGTGTCTGTTGGGTTATAGTACTTTGTTAGAAACTTTCCCGTGTGTTGGTAAACACACTGTATGTGTGCATTGGTAGAACGGCTTGCTAAAGTACTCTCAGTTTCCCAAGAAATTGGGCAGGTATTGAGAGCACAGACAGAGGCCTCTCCTGTCTTCAGCTGCTATCACAGAGCATTTTTCCTTTGACTTAGCACTGGGAGTAGGAGCAGGAATTACCATCCCAGTGTTATTTACTCCATCAACATCTTGTAGAAATTTGCTTTTGTGACACTCTTCCAGATGGGACTGAGCATGCAGCTCTTTGAGTCCCAGAGCTCTACAGATGTCCAGATGGAAGAGTAGGGAGCACAGCAATCAGTGTGTAATTGGGTAAGTGATAGACCTGCTGCAAACCAGCATTACCTCAGCCTTAAGGAGGATTAATTACAAAAGACCTATGATGCCAATTAATTCTCTTTAAAAAGTTGTATGTGGATCCAAGGCACCTAAAGAAGCTGTGGTTAATTCAACATAATGTGCCTATATAAATAAACAAGTGTTGCAATATATTAAGCACTTTATATATCACATAAGTAGAAGCATCTGAGATATTTTGAAAACATAAACAGTAAGAAACTGATCCCCTCTGCCAACAGAAAAGGTGTTCCTAAAGCAGACTGGAGCCTCTAGTTTTGTCACACACGTAGGACCCAGAGCTGAATACTGAAGGTGAAGTTTGATCCTAAAGTGCTGATAAAATACAGCTGATTTCTCAGCTTAGGCTGACAAGATTTGTTCATGCTTAAAAAAAATAACACCTCAAGTGACAAACCCTCAAGATTTCAAAGGAAGCCTAAGAGAGTTTTGTTCAATCAGAAGGTAACAGAGATGCTCTTCCTGACACATAGCTGCAGTCTCAATGGAATAAGATAGACACTGAGGAGGGGGAAACACTACTGATTAGGTTAACATGAAAACTGACTTTGTGAACGCTAATTGGAATGCAAATCCTTGTACCATAAAAAACCTGAGCTATGAAGAGCAGATTAGAGTTTAATCGATTAAATCTGTCAGTTTCTAAAATGCCATGAGATACATGCTCTGATATACTTGGCTCTCAACAGTTTTATTAATAAGTACACATATATATATAAGGTGCTTCAGCATCCTTAAAGATGAAAGTACACTGTATATTTTTACTCTTAAGAGGATTTCCTGTGAAAGGCACACAGGAATGTCTGATCCATGAGGTGAGCTGGAACATGCCTGGCAATGAGGCCCTGAAACTTCTACCACCAGCTGAACTGTTAAGGCAGCAGAGGTGTACAACAGCAAGTGGTGAGGCTGGCAGTGACTGAATATAATTGAAGTACAGAGGTTTGATGTTGTTCCATGAAAGAAATTACAATAAAAAGTGTTATACATAAGCATGTAAAACAACAGCAATCCAATGCAAAAGTTAAAAACAAGAAGCAGCAGCAGTACCTTAGGCTAATTTCACTAGTTGCTTTCTTTGCCAAACAAGTTTTAGAACAAATATGATCATATTTTTCAGATTTTCTTCTCTAAGAACCTAAAAAGTTTATAAATCATGTACTGAGTGATGGGTATTACAAAGAGCGTATGGATAGATGTATGCAAGGAGAACATGGCCTTATCTGGAGAATGCTTATCAGTATGCAATGTGACAACTTCCCCCACAGCTGCTTTCTCATTATAACTCAGGTGGTTTAGTTTCAAAAATCATATATTCAGTCAGTCGCTTTAGAGATCTTCACTTTCACCCTATGAATCCTTCGCCTTTTTTCCTTAAAGTGAATTATATTTTTTCTTAAATTCTAGACCAACTTTTATCAGAGCTTGAATGAGAACTTCTCTAATGCATAGAACTTCTGCTGCGGTTAATGGAAAGCCTGGAAAACCCTTCCCTATCCAAGGGCAAGTATAAAATCCTGCAATGAAGTGGCATTAAAAATTATGGTATAAATTAAAGCTGAACTAGAATGCAATTGTTAATCTTCCCTACAACCCCCAATTGAAAAAAAAAACAAACTTCATGATGTTGTCATCTAAAATAACAAAATTCAGGCAGATAACATGATACATGGTATCATGCTGTTTCATTAATGGGTGCTGTATGACTTGTGTTTTATTGCCAGAATAATATTTAAAAGAATATGCTTGCATTTTGCCTTGCATACCTGGTCTCACGTTATAGCTCAGAGGTTTATTCCTTAAAGAAGAGAATATGAAAAGAAATTAAAAAAAAGTAAATCAATAGGCTTATGATTTTACTCTGTGCATAACCACATGAAGCTTTTTTGATTTTCCAGCAATTTCAAAAAGCCAGAAATAGTTTCACAAAAAATGTGTCAAAATAAGGGAGCAAAAACTGACTGAACACTTAACATATAATTGCAAAAGTCAAAATGCTAAAGAAAAAAATTTTCAAATAGAAAAATTTTTTCAATATAAAATACTGAAATACTGAGATACTGAACCAGAGCAAAGAACTTTTACTTTTGTTTCAGTCTGCATTTAAATTTCTGTCCATCTCTTCTTGACACAAACATCAAGGCAACACGTGCTCAGCAGGGACAGAAAGAACAAAAATGTGAAATTAAACCAACTCCCCTTGTTTAGGGAAATCTGGGCCTGAAACTTGTGTACTGTGACTTTGTTCAAAATGTCATATCAGTCAGTTTCAGGATCCAGAGTACTTCAGTAGAGGAGCAGGAAATATAAATATTGTGTTTTTATTAACGTTACAGAATATGTTTCCTATACAAGCTGACATAACTGTCTGTATTTCAGGTGACAGGTTTGCACGGCAGTGGTTGGAAATGAACAGATTCACTGCAAACACTACCAGAAATAAACCTTTCTAAACCAAGACTGGTAACGCAAACAAACATTTATGTCTGTTGTCTGAAATGCAGCAAAAAGCAAAATTGCGTCAGGTGCGACACCTGATAGCTAAACTGAAATGTATAGAATGCATATGGCAGAATTTCATTTTTCTTTTTTACAGTAATCAAAAGCTAGATGATAGGCAGTGTAAAATGAAAACAGACTAAATTAATTTCTGAATGGGTCCTGCCAAATTTCATTTTCTCCAGAAGTTCTTGGAAAGCCCAGAACCTATTCCCATGTACATGACTAGGATTTGCAGATTCTGTGCTTTACTGCTTCATTCTGCCACCTGACAGTTTGCCAAGTCTTTTATGCTGCAGAGGGATTGTGAAGACAAGTCTGTTTATTATGGTACCAAGATCTTTCTGTCAGGCTGGATAGCCTAATTTTTGTATGGAGTACAAATAAAATATAATAATGTATACAAATATATAAATACACACACAGTAGCTATAAAACTTCTCAAATTCACAGTCATTATAATGCTTTCTCTGATGAAAGTAAAAAGAATGGATAATAAATGAAGTGTAATGGAAATTTGATAGGAGCTTTTAAATGTGTGCTGAGGTAAAAGGTGAACCTAGTTAACAAAGCAACAGATCCTTTTACTTGTCTTATATGAAACAAGATTCTCTGTGGAATAAGTTTCAGACAGGCATAGAGAATTTATTTTTAATCAGCTTTAAAATACAGTCTATAACAAGCATGCCCTTAGGCATTTATACTGTGCATGCCATCATAAAAAGGAAAAAAGAGAAAAAGCTTACAATGAGGGTTAAGAAAAATGGTTAACTGGATACTAGTGGTTTTAATCCAAGGTTGTCTTTGCCCCTGCTGAGCAGTCCTATATCAACTCTTCATCAACAGATTTTGGCAAAGATGCTCAACGAGTCCTGTATGTTGGCACCCACAGGAATCAATATAGAGAATATGAAGGCAATTTTTTAAAAGTTAATGTGAGAAACAGTAAAAATCCATGCAGTATAAACTATGCATAATCTTAGCAACTCCACAGTTCAAATGGATCAAGCACCATAGATATTGTGCTATACTGCACACTAAAGTGAAATAACCTATTAGGCTGAAGATTGATTCTTTTGGGAAAGTTATTACATTATGATATATTAAACTTAGATAAAAAGATAAAAATAACATGTCTTCTCATAACAGGGAAATACACCTCCAAAAGGAAACAATTGGGCAGTAATTTTATGAGCTAAATGAAGGGAATTAAGTTTACAGAGGGAAAAGTTCAAATCTTCTGCCTTTGGTATGAAGTATAAGAAAATTATCAGGTTTTTTCTCAGAGCATAATGTCATTAAATTCCAGTTTTGTATTTAGTATGTACTAGTTAGAAAAATATTTAGTGTTTTCTTGAAGACTACATAATCAGTATAGCAGTACAGCTGTTTTGGTTAAAGCTTCATATACCTCTTAAACCAATGATGATCTCTAGTGCTTCAAAAAATTATGCCTTTGACAGAGGTTTCATACACTGAATTTATCCCACTAAAATCAAGGTGATCGTTCTGGGGAAAAATCAAACAAAGCACATAAGCATGCTACAATCTACCCCAATATGATGAAAGACAGGGAGAGTTGCTGTCTTGGCTGGGTACCTGGGAACCTGAGAGAGATGAAGGGACATGCCAAGGTTTCCTAGGAAGTCTTTGCCAAAGCAGGATATAAATATACATCTTGGGAGTCCTAGAGGGCACAATACCATCTCATCTTGAATCTTAGTACTCTCTGTCTAATTCAGTAAAATCTTCCAAAACAAGTAGAGCCTGCAGCATATGCACAATATCCATGAAAAAAATCTAACATGTATTTTGTATAAAATTCCTAGCAAAATTATCCTCCTAGTACATTAGCATGGAATTAATAATAAATAAAGAGGTAGGTAAAAGGAATTGATAATATGTGGTAAACATTAATAATAGAAAATCTTCACCAAACTCCAGTAAGTGCAGCCATTCCTGCAATGAGCCCTACCAGCTTGTCCCTGTACTGACCAACTGGAATAAAGGGGCAAAAGAATTAAAAAGAATTAAAATTACAGAATCACAGAATGTTAGGAGTTGGAAGGGACCTCGAAAGATCATCTAGTCCAACCCCCCTGACACACCAGGATTCCCTACACCAGGTCACACAGAATGTGTCCACACAGGTTTTGAATATCTCCAGAGAAGGAGATATTCACACAGCCTTTCTGGGCAGTCTGTTCCAGTGCTCTGGCACCTGAACTTGGAAAAAATTTCTATGTGTATTCACATGGAATCTCCTATGCTTCAGCTTACAACCATTGCCCCTTGTCCTGTCACTGGGCTTCACTGAGAAGAGCCTGACACTATCCTCCTGACACACACCCTTCATATATTTAAAAGCATAGATGAGGTCACCCCTTAGCCTCCTCTTCTCCAAGCTAGAGACCCAGCTCCCTCAGCCTTTCCTCATAAGGAAGATGTTCCAGCCCCTTCATCATCTTGGTGGCTCTGTGCTGGACTCTTTCCAGCAATTCCCTATCCTTCTTAAACTGAGGGGCCCAGAACTGGACACAAGATTCCAGATGCAGCCTCACCACCAGGGTAGAGTAAAGGGGGAGAAGAACCTCTCTTGACCTACTAACCACACCCCTTCTAATACACCCCAGAATCCCATTGGCCCTCCTGGCCACACAGCACACTGCTGGCTCATGGTCATTCTTCCACCTACCAGGACCCCCAGATCCCTTTCCCCTTCACTGCTCTCCAGCAGGTCAGTCCCCAACCTATACTGATCCATGGGGTTGGTCTTTCCCAGGTGCAAAACTCAACACTTTGCCTTATTGAATTTCATTCATTTTCTCCCTGCCCAACTCTCTAGCCTAAAACTACTTGGAAATTGTCTCAGTTCCTGTACAAATACATACACAATGCCTCAAAAGAGATGTACTTTATAAGTTTGCCATAAGAATGATACTTTTCATGGTTCTTTTCTTAATTATTTCATTAAGACCTATGGGAGTCCCCTGTTAAAACTTTTGCTTTGATGTGAAGTCACACTTTTCATTATTTAACATTTCAGTTTTGTGGATTTTGTATTTGAAGAATTTCAACTAAAACATTAAAACCATTCTTCTTCAGAATGGAAGTGTATTAAGTACAGAATAGATTTGCATAAGACTTCTTAAGAGAGAAGGAGATTAAAATTACCCTTAACACCTGAAATCCAGGCTAGCAGTCAAGAACCGAAGGAAGAAAATGAGATACTTAAAAATATAATGAACTCCTGTGTGCTGTAGTAATAAAGAAAAGGGAAAAAAAGATTTTTTTTCAAAAGTATCTAGGGGAAAGAAAAAAAAAAAGACTAAGTAAGATTTCTGAATAACAGAAAAGTAGACACAATCACCAAGGACTTAGGCATGGCAGAATTCCTGTACAAATACTTCTCTTTATCCTTATAATAGGAAAGAATCAGAAGGAGAGATATAGTGGGAGTAAAATCCAAGAAACTAAAGGGCCAGTGTAAAACTAATCTTCAGGAAAGGGAATGTAAACATACACTTAAGAAAAGTTAACCAAAGAAGATCCAGGATCTGAAGGGTTTTATTACTTAGGGACAAGGAACTAGCAGAGATTTAAGCAGGAGACATCAGACAGATTTTGCAGACCAGGCTCCACGATGCAAAGGCTGAACAAATGTATTGCTCCAGTTTAAACACAGAGGAAAGGATGAGTGACTGGGACAAGTAAACTTTTAACCTGGCTTTTGTTCCAGGTGAAGAACTTCAAAGGGTCACAGAGGAATTAATTTATGAGAACTAATGGAGTAGAAAACATCTCAGCAAAATTGGCCTGACTTTGCTGGACTCAGAGTAACATTATCTATTGACTTTTTCCACATACTAAATTGGGAAAAAAAGGATGAGGTAAAATGAATCTGGACTTCAGCAAGATGTTTTGATCTAGTTGCAATCAGAAGAACCACTGAGATAATGGAGATGAATTGCTGGCTCAAGAGGATGATATGGTGGATAGTGATTTGTTTTCAGACAGAGTATTATCGAGCTGAGTCATGGTTCAGTTCAGCCAGCAATGTACTACATAACTTCTAATGATTTTAAGGCAGTGATTAATTTGGCCTTGATCAAATCTGTTGTTGGAATTGGGACCAGCAATAAATAATTGTTTCCTTAGAACTGATGTTATATACATTAAATGCATTTGGGGAGGATTCTGAGTGCTGATGGAACATCACTTATGAGCTCTTTGTGTCAACAAATAGAAGAGGGGGTAAGTCATGATTTGTAAATCCTGTTTTTAAGTGTTATTTAGAAAATTATTACAAAGATAGTGATGGAGGGAAAATAGTGGATAAAGTAGAGGAAGAATACACATAAAAAGACCTTTATAAAAAACCAGTTTTCTCCAGGGATGAATACATGGGGACATAAGCTATGCTTATGGCATAATAAGGTGTACACGTACAAAATGCTATGAGGCAGTGGCTGCAGGTTCTCACCACTTTCAGGAGGACAACAGAGTGCTTGCAATACTGAGTAGGAGAATTCAGGTCAACAGCATTCCTGATCCAGGGAGAAGCTTCAAAGTAATTCTAAATTACCTCAATTATATTTAGAATATCACAAACTATTCATTTGATGTCCAAGTGGATATTTTTATAAATAACATCACAAAGGGAGAAGTAGTTCATGAAATCAAAATTTAACATGAAATGTGGATTTCCCTAGCAAAAATGGAATTGAGCCCTCCTTCTTCACAACAGCCCTATAAAAGCTCTACTTTGCCTGCCAATAACACCATTCCACACAGCCCCATCCATCATTCTCTATCACAAAGTCCAGGCTGGGATTTAGAGAAGATCAAAGTGTAGTGCTGCTTCAAGAGTCAAGTAATTGTTTTGCACTTGTGTGGAGGGAAAGATGCCTCTTGCAATATACTAACATTGTTACTGCTGTGGTGGGTTTCAAATGTTTTTCCCCAGGTAGTGAGCAGCCTTCTGCCCTGTTGGTCTTATTGCTTCCCATACCAGTCATCTTTCTGGTCTGCAGGTACTCCCAGAAGAGCAGATAACAGCTCATACGACACCCTGATCACAGTATGACTATGCTGAACCAGCCCTGCTTTCTTACAACTGGATTGGCCTAATAGAGGAAAAAAAATTCAAACCCAGAAATGCTGGAAGTAGCAAAGTTACATTGTTTTGCTTCAATAAGTTCACTCAGAAATCAAACATTCTGGTTCCAGTCCAGATCTGCTGGAACTGGAATACTGTTTTTTGTTGCCTGATGTTGTCTTGATTTTTCCTTTGCATATACAAAATTTTTTATTCCCATCCCTCTAACAGGATGTGGTTTTGCTTTTTTCTAGTCTCAACCTGGCACACCAATCTCTCTATACTTACTGTAAAAAGAGATTAAAGAGCAAATACTGTGGCTTCGGCCAATATTTTGCCATGACTTATACTTTCAGAGGGTGTTACTCAACAGCAGGTACCATTGCCAGTGTGTTTCTCCCTACATTTTTAGTGTCTTTTCTCCATGAAAATGAATAACAATAACATTTTCTTTTGGAGTATGTGCCACCCTGACAACATAAGAGAAAGAAACCAAACTGGCTTTATTTTAGCAAATTAACCATATGCCTGGTATCAGTGGGAGATACGCCCTGTTGAGAGAAAAGAGTAGTCCCCGATTTTATGGAAGTATTTGCCAGGCTATGGACTTGGCTTATGATCTTTACACAGAACTTTTATTGATGCTTACAGGTTTTCAGAACTTTTCCTCTATGCTTATGCTGATGAATACCAAATAGAATGAAAGAAGAAACAGTGTTTTAGTTTTACCCCCACAGAAGGGTTATACAATATAATATAAACAGAATAGCATAATATGATCATAATATTACAAGATTATGGTCCAAAACATGGTAATGTATCACATTTCTTGATACAGTCAGAGAATGGAAATCTCTCCTTTCCCTACCCATTAGAACTGAAAATCCAAAGATTCTGACTCCAGAATATTTGTGCATGTTTAACTTCTACAATCAATGCTTTCCATGGGCCTCATCACATGTTTAAAGTTGTGTATGCCAAAGAATTCACAAGGCCAGAAATATGAGTGAGGGTTTACATGGAGAGAACTGAGGTCCAGAGGGATTAGGTGAGTTGCCAGGAAGTAACTGTGTGTCAGAAGTAAAATTGAATTCATACTTCTGAGACCCAGTCATCCAACTAAATTGCAATTTAATCATTAGTGCTAATGTTGAAGCAAAACTTAAGAAGAACTTAACTTCAATTTGTTTGGAAATATTTTTGCTTCAATTTTTGGGCCAGGTTTCAAAAGTAATATTTTTTTTCTATACTTAAACCTATCAAATTCAAAAGGGTATATGCCCATGAAAAGTGCCAGTGGAAGACTGTGATTTTCTGCTTGCTTGTTTTATTTTTTCTCCCCTAAAAATAATTCCTAAAATTATCAAATATGTCTGTTGTTTATATCTGAAGTAGACAATAATTTGAAATATGTGTACTTGCTTGTAGTGACTTGGAGTCACATTGTAACTACAATTTTATTACCATAACTTTTGTACTCTAGGTTTCTATTTCTAGGGGTTGATCAAAATTAATGTGGTCTCTCTACCCAATGGCATTTATTTTGGTTATAAGATTAGAAATGTAAATTTGCAATAAAAGAAGAAAATAGGAAGCTGTTTTTAATGAATATTTTACACATGACTAATTAACAGAATCCCCTACAGGAATTTGAAAGTAATAAGGAATTGACTGAAAATAAATTAAAAATTAATAAAGGGGTCTCCAAACAACTTTGTTTATGAACATTACCAGTTGCATTCTTAGTTATGAATATTTCAAGCTGCTTTGCTATTCAACATGTTTTATTCTTGGAGTGTTCATAATTTTACAGGTGATTAGACAAAAAAAAAAAGAACATCAGAAAACAAAATGTCTTCAAATGATAAAGCCTACCTGGGGAAAACTTGTTAATGTACAAATAATAGCTTAATATCTGTTGTTTTTGTCTAATAATACCTGCAGTATGTTGTTGCTCTTAATCATTAGCTTCTAAATGGAGAGAACAGAATATCTCACTAATTCCTGGAGCAAAACGAAAAACTTTTTCAAGATATTATCTTAAGGCAAGAACTGTAGACATGCAGCTGAACATGAACACAGTTAATAATTGTTAGCTGGGCCTGAAGAGGGGCTTTGGTGCTTATGTGGGCAGTTGCAGCAATCAGAGCTGGTCCAGCAGCAGTATGTGGTTATGAGAACAGCATCAGAGCTGGAATGCCAGGAAGGCATAGACAAAAGCTGCACACATACACTTTGCTAATGGTAGAAAGCATGGCTACTGCTTAGCTATTCTGTTCCCATTTTCTCCACTAAATCTAAAACACACACACACGATTGCCAAGTGTTCTCATATGTCTGTAATATTTTGGCTTGCTAAAAATCTTTGACATAAAAGTGATGCGATTTGAATTCTGTGGTGTTGCCTCTGATACAAAAACTGATATAAAAATATCCTCTGAGAACATACATTAAACCATCTAGCACAGTCAGCAGTGGAAAGCCACAACATAAACCTGAAGAATGAAAAAATCCAAGAAATGAATGAACACATCAAAATAAATAAATACATCCACTTCACTGTTAGATGAGCTGAGATTATCTAATTGATCTAGCTGCCCTAAAACCAAAGACAAATTACAGCAAAACTAGAATAAAATAATAAACATTGAGTGAGGGTTGCTTTTTGTTTGGTTGTTTTTGGGTTGTTTTAAATTCAAACCAAAATGAAAAAACATGGCAGATTTTACACAAGCTGGGTGGTTCTTTCTCTCTGAATTTTGCCTTAAAACTTAAAACAGAGGTAAAAGATCTATCCCACTTAAGTCCCTGTGAAGTGTTTGAGCATGTATCAGTCCCATTTTGCTTCAGATTCCAGGCAAGCACATCCAGAGTGTGCATGTCACTAGTGTTTGATGGCTCCCTTCAAAGGCTGTTTCAGACAAGAAACAAGTCAGCTGTTCCTCCTTACCAGGTAGACAGATGAATAGCAAGATGGTGCTGCTACCTCCCATGACAAAGCTGCCTTGATAGAAAACAAGATTTGAAAAAAATATGAAAAAGCAGTTCCACTTGCTTTCAATTCACTAATTATCTTTACACTTTTGCTGCCATCTGAGAAGGCTAAGGTAGTTAAATAATGAATTTCTACATAAGTTGTAAGCTCCTTCCTTGAAAAACAATCTGCAGATCTCTTGAGAATAGAGAAAATGATGCCTCCATCATGGTCATACGCAAAACTTTCCTTAAAGTCAGTAAGAACCCATTACTTTTCAAGCATGGCAGTGCTCATTGTAAAATTACAAGTTTCTGTTGGAATGCATGAAGGCACTAGAACTTTTCCATCACATAAAGGAAGGCAATAAATTTCCTGGATCAACAGCATAGATCTTCCTTATTAGGAAAGGCTGAGGGAGCTGGATCTCTTTAGCCTGGAGAAGAGGAGACTAAGGGGTGACCTCATCTATGCTTTTAAATATGTGAAGGGTCAGTGTCGGGAAGATAGTGTCAGGCTCTTCTCAGTGAAGCCCAGTGAGAGGACAAGGGCAATGTTTGCAAGCTGAAGCATAGGAGGTTCCCTGTGAATACAATAAACATTTTTTTCCCAGTTCAGGAGCCAGAGCACTGGAACAGACTGCCCAGAGAGGTGGTGGAGTCTCCTTCTCTGGAGATATCCAAAGCCCATATGGACACATTTTTGTGTGACCTGGTCTAGGGAATCCTGCTGTGGCAGGGGTGTTGGACTAGATGATCTTTCAAGGTCCCTTCCAACTCCTAACATTCTGTGATTCTGCGATTTTGCTTAAGCTTTCTAAAATGGAACAACTTCCCTGTGTCTTTCAAGATGAAGCATACCAAAGTCATGGATATCTTGCAATAAGATTTGGCCTTAAGCACACTCAGATGGAACCTAGGAAAGCTGGTAAGCCTCTGAATTCCTACCTGAAAATCACAATCTTCAGATGTCATGTGTTAGTAGTTTAAAATAACACTATGTACTCTTGAAAAGTAAAGCAATTCTCTCCAAGTGTGAAGCCACTAGTTACTCTATGATCTTTTTTTTTGGTGCCCTCATCTAACAAAGAACCAACTAAATAAAGGTTCAAACAGTTTTTGCTGATATGTAAATGAGATGTGTTTCTTAAAAATAAGTAACAGATTATGATGATTTAGCTATCACTAAAAACTTTTAAATAAAGCTTAAAACATATCCTTATTGTAAAAATAAATTACAGTTTCTGAGGTTTATTGATAAGGCCATTTATTAAGTACTTCTGAGCTGATTTGCTCTTTTGAAGATAAGCTCAGAACATTTGTTGGATATTCATTATATTCTCCACAGCCTCTGGGTCATTTCCCCCCCTCCTAACAGAAATCTTTTTTGTCCTTTTTCTTTCTTTCTTTCTTTTTTTTTTTTTTTTTTTTTTAAGGTAGAAAATCACCTTGAGTGTTTCTGACTGGTTTGCAAAGACTAGACCAAAAAATGGTTGAAATGTTAATACCTATAGCTGCCAGTAAACATTGGCAAGGACTCCAACCATTGGCAAGAACTTTTTATGGAAAGAAATAACACTCATCTTCTTGTTGGGAATTAACGCCTGTAGCTGCAGTAAGAGAGGAGCTGTGCGGCAGGCGCTCACCAGGAGTGCGGTCTAACCATCAGCTTTAATAGGGCTGTGGTGCTGGAGGAGTCGGCAGGTAGTGGATGAACAGCTGGGGAACAGTTTGATTCACAGATGCTTCAGTATTGCTAGAAAGGCCTGTGGTGAAATTCATGGATGTTTTACAAATAATAAACCCATAGCTATTCCAGCTGTGAATAGTCAAGTTGCAAATAATAGTTTGAGTGTCCAAGCCAATTTTCCCCAGAGCTACAACATATTGTAGAGGATTGCTATGTGGCTTTGCAATACATTTCCCCCATAGGAGTAGTGGAAGGAAGGAGGTGCAGCCTGTCCTCCCCTCCCTTTAGCACCTCAGATCATGCACAGTTTGCATCATATGGCAGGGAAGAGCCAGGTTCGTCTGCATCTTTACACAACCAGCTGCCAGACTGTAAAAATGCCGAACATCAAACCTTTCAAGCCATTCTACCAAAGAAGTAAATTTTTCCTTCAGGTAAAGGAAAAGCTAGATAAAAAGATCAAATACAACAGTTCCTATCAGACACTTTGCAAGTCTTTTTTAAAAAAACCAAACAGACATTTGTATATATTTTCTAGGGTGTTGATGTATAAATTCCTGAGAAAACTCTGGCAAAACTTTCTCACAAGAAAAGTGTAACAAAGAAGTAAACAACAAACCAGACTTCTCAGATCCTGTTGTTTAGTTCAAGAGAAATGGAAACAAACAGAATAAACAGTGAAAAGTAAATGAAATTCTTGAAGTCTGTCAGGTTTAACATCCTCAGGTTCTCATCTTATGATCCACTGCACAGCAGATATTGCAGGGTCCAGCTCTATAGTTCATTTTTATAAAACAGGACCAAGTAGGTGATCAGTAGATTGCCAACCTATGTGGAAATATTTACAAATTATAATTGCAATGTTCTCCTTATTAAATGAGATAAATTATTAAACACTGGAAAAGGGCATGTTAAACAGGCTTATAGGACCACACTAACCATATATATTCATGCCCCATAGAAGCAACATAATTCCTTTCCTAAAAAAACCCCAAAAATAAAGAGTACTAATGATTTGAAAAGCAGAAGTCTGTCCATGTATAAAGAGCTAAAGATTATAAAAAAACAGATTGAAGAATGTGTTTAATTGACATTTCTAGCATCTGTTTTATTTTCATCTTCAATCAGAAGCCAAATCCAAAGAAAATAAATGTTTTGGCTGTAATTCAAGTTAGATTTTTCTGGATTTAGTTCATTTTTATCAAGTGCAATTTTACTGACTTCTGTTTATTTTTTTATGGCCTAGTGTTTTTGTATCACATTTTTATCTTGTGTATGTGGATGAATTGAAGTAATATGCATTAATACTTCCACTAAAACCTATAGAAATGCCATGAAACTCTGACACGCCTTCCTCCCCTAACCCCCCAATCAGTATTAGTTATTGCAATTATCTGGATCCATTGTCTCTCCAATGCATAAAGATTCTTGAGTTGCAGCACAAAAAATGATCAGAAATAATTTAGTCTTTTGCTTCAGTCTCTCAGCAGAACTCTGCCTACAACAAAATGAGAACGATTTCCTTCCCTATCACAAATCTAACTCTTAAGATGTGTATCTCTCTGCAGACACTACCCTGTCTTCCGTCCTCTTCCCAGACTTCCTACGTGCATGCTATCAAGAACAACAACTCAGGCTATTTTTGACCTGGTGGGTGCCTCACCTTTCTCTGTCTGGTTTTCTGAAGCCTAGTCCACTCACAGCCATGCCTCTCAAAATTTCTGGGGATGCAAGTGGCAAACTGCCACTGACCACACTGGTGGCTGTGGTGGATCATGCATCCCATTACAAATATTCCAAACTCTCTGGAGCTCTGCAGATCAAAATCCACACCCTAACTCAAGGGCCTGTTAGACACCAGTCCCTATTATCTACTACCTAGAAGCCTTGCTAAATGCGCAGCCTCCAGAATAGAACAGTTTAAATATGATTTAGTTCAGATATAGCTGTGTTGGTTCCTTGAAGAAACTAAGGTTTAGTTTTTAAAACAAAACTAACTATTCACTACAGCAGTGAATTCAAATAAGGTGTATTTTTTATTTTCTTTGTTGCATTACCCAGGAGCTGTAATGTAATTTGCTAGCACCACCTGCACTATTCAAATATATTCAAATAAGGATTCTTTCCTGTTTTCCAAAGAACATAGCAACTTTGTCCTTTGATATCAAACTTGTATTAAAAATCATGTTTGGATGTTTGATTTGTTTTTACAATGAGTAGGCAGGCAGTATTTTGCACAGGGTTTCAATAATCAGACATTCACCTCTATCATTCACTTTTAAATAAAGTGTTGGCATTGAGGGAAAGTACAAAACTAATTTAAAATGAAGTACACTGATTAAAAATGAATAAATATGTTCAAATAATGCATCTGACTATAAAAGAAGCGCATTCCAGCGCAGGCAGTGTATGAGAAACACAAACATTTACCCTGAGTTTCTATTTGACTCTACCGACAGCTATTCTCAGTAACACTGAAATAACGACACACCCCTTTCATTTGCTTTCCCTTAGATATGTGCATATATATATATATATATATATATATGTATTATATGACAGAGGGATACTAGTACCAGTTTCTTCTCAAAATGTAACTCTGACACAAACCTCAACCCAGCAGCCTAGGAGACTGAATTACCTCATCTCAGTGTTTTCAATGAATGACATTTCTGTGCTCAGAAGAGCTGAATCCCAAGAATTAAACTGAGAGAGAGGTTAAGTGCTCACACTTGTCTTGCCTATGGCCATCCTGATTTGATACCTTATTTAGTTCCTGATTAAGTCCTAAAAGTCCTTTCATAGAATCATACAATCGTCAGAGTTGGAAGGGACCTTAAAGATCATCTAGTTCTATCCTCCCTGCCCGGCAGGGACACCTTCCATAGATCAGGTTGCCCAGAGCCCCATCCAGCCTTGCCTTAAAATTTCCAGGGACGGTGTTTCCACATCCTCTCTGGGCAACCTGTTCCACTGCCTCAACCACCGTAACAGTGAAGAACTTCCTCCTAATATCCAATCTAAATCTACCCACCTCTAGATAATATCCATTCCCCCTGGTCCTATCACCACCTGACATCCTAAAAAATCCCTCTCCAGCTTTCTTGTATGGCCCCATCACATACTGGAAGGCCACAGTAAGGAAGACTTTTGAGTATTCACGTACATCAGATTAGTTCTGGAATCTTGCTGATCAAGTCCCTTTCTTTCATAACATCAAAGTATTTCTTTTTTATTTTATGAAAAATCCTTGTAACTGCTGTACTATCCACTAAAAACTGTAAGGGAAGCCATTAGACTGTCATATGAAATTGATTGGGCATTAAACTTAAAAAATCTATGTTTGAAGTCTTGCCTTCATGCAAGCAGGCTTTATGTCGGGACTGACCTATAGAAAACAGTCAAGACCCTCAGAAAAGGTATGATGGACCATTGTATAAATGGAAGCTTGCAATCAATCAGAAGTGTTTGCACTTTATTGATCAGCTAAGATAAGAAAAAAGCAATTCTGAAAGTCAGGGGAATTCTTACACATCTTGCTTACTTGGAGTGGAAAATAAAATGCCTGGATTCTTACACACTGTGGAGCTGAATTTAAATATTAGGTAAACTGTTGGAACATTACCCTAAAACAATCTGTAGCCAAAACCTCAGACAATAGAAAGAGCTAAGCATCTGTCATAAGCATTTCTGAATCGTTAACATGTTGTTGCAAACCCAGCTTGAATTTCACACAAAGTATATTACTTTTTGCACAAATATTGGCAATTTTAAAGATACATAGCAGGTATAAATGCTGCATATGCCAGCATGAATTATGCTGTCAGAAATATACAGCAGTTAAAAAAAAAATCTATTAGGAGACAGAAGAATTCAATGTAAATTTATATGAACAATAAGATTGGATTTTGGCCTGTAGCATTTTTTATGCACCACCTTATCAAGTAGAAAGGTCTCCTTCCTTGCAAATGGTTCATTGAGGGAGAAAGTACGGCAGGAAAACTGAGCATTGTAAATACACTGAATGGTTTCTTTTGTAAGGGTGTGTTGCTAATGACTCCCAAATTAAGACTGGGTTGAGATTTGTATTTAAATCAATGCTGAAATCCCCTTGTTTCACACTTAAATTGTTAACTAGTCTGTAAATTTGGCATACCAAACTTTAGAGGAGAATTTTCCTCCTTATTTTTTTTAGTAAATGTTTACCACATAGTTATTAGACTGTTCCAAAGGAAACAGCTTTTGTTTTTTGTCCATTTTTCTTGGGTTTTACAGTGCCCAAGCCCAGCAAACTTCACAAATAATGTAAGTGCATATATGTGTATGTCCACACCTAACATTCCTTCATATATCTTTTATCTGGTAACCTACTGCCAACATAGATCATTCTAGAAATTCTGTATTAAGCACAAACAACAGTTTTGCTAAACCAATGAACCCACTGGAGCTGTATGTAGAGAAGACCCTTCATCCAGTCTCTTGTTCTGGTGTAGGTAAGTCTCTTGGGTTCACCAGTCTTTTTTTCGTATGTGGAGCTGGGCAACCTATCTTATGAATATTATTATTATTATTGTATTAAAATTCACTGTTATATGGATTTTTATGATTGAATACTTTGACCCATAATGAAAGTGCAATCTTAACAGTTACAGGAAAATAATGCTGTATTTTGTTGTAGAGATGCATGTTAAGGTGAGAAAATTAAAGAAGTGACCCACAACTAGTTGTAAGGACTAGAAAAGTGAGTTGTGAAATTGGATAGAGTCTGTGTCAATTATGTAGCTCATCATTCCTGCTCTGAATATTTTCTTTGCAAACCTGCTCTTAACCTCCTAACTTCTTCATTTATTCTTTTTTTTTTTTTTTTTTTTTTTTTAATGCCCAACCTCCCTCTTCCGTTTTAATGGCCAAACTCCCTACTGCAGGACAGCCCCTATCCAATGGGCTTCATCACTCTGATGTGAGTTGTTTCCTTTGTACTAAGCCGAAAGAGATTCCCTGGACTCAAGCCAGTCAACGGGTGAGGATTTGAGTTTGACTAGATTAAGAAATCTAAGGTTTAAGGTGGGGATGTTCAAGGATGAAAACAAAGACAGAAATAATAAATCAAATGCCAGAAGAATATTAGATAACTTCAGAGATTATTAGCCTTTCACAGCTTGCATTACTGGGATGTAAAATCTAATAACCCTATCCATGGAAAAGAAAACAAAACTCAAACCTGTATGGCCTTTATACATTATAGGAAATATTTGGCTTAATGCAGAATATTACAATTAGATTATGAAAGGTGGGTGGAATACCCTTTGATTAAGAAGAGCTGGATTAGTAAAGGAGTAGACTCAGATGAAACAGCTTGTAGAAAGAATTAACAGAGTTCTCGACAAACAAAGCAACTAGCAAAAAATGAGAGAACATTTTTGAAGTGCAACAGACAGTTCCAGACTTCAGAGGGAGAGCTAAGTTCCAAAGAGCAGTGAATCTGGGGTGAGGTTGCCACATCCTGCCCCATGAGAAGCAGCACTGAAAACCTGTGTGCCTCAGGGATTTTCTCCTGTGTCCATAGTGTTTTCTCCAGTTTCTCCATTGTTCTTCTGTGTGAAAGACCCTTTTTGTCAATTACATAAAAGGACAAGAAGAGATAAAAGCTGGGTTCAGGAAGTTACGCTGGCCAGATAATGACCCTTTCTTTGTTAAAATTCCTAAATGTGAAATCCCAAAGAGAACAAATTCAGCCTCTCATCTTCTGTTTCCCTTCCTTCTTTTGTTCATGTAGCTGTCAGTCTCTTTGACACATTCTTTTTCAAACACTCTCTATCAACTCTAATATTTCCTGAGAAGGAGATTCTTCTGTCGTCTTCTTCATCATGAAGACACCATTAATTTCTTCAGGTCAATGAACAAGTTTCTCTCTGACCATTCAACCTGACAAATAAATTACCCTCAGATTTCAGAAGAAAATAATACATCTATGAGCAAGATCAAACAAAAACTTTACTAACAGTAGGAGGAGATATACATTCTTAAATGGGAGGAGAGAATCTATTAGCAAATTCAGGCTAACATGCAAATAGTTTCATTCAAAAATGAAACATTTTGTTTTAACATCTTCTGAAACTGAAATGTTCCATTTTGGAAATGCTGAAAGCTTTCATTTTCTGAATTTTTATTTTGAAATTAATTTTTCATTTGAAACAGACTCAAATGAAAATGGATTAAATAAACTGAAAGGACGACAGAATATTTCGGTTGAATTAAAGGAAAAGATTTTTTTTTGCTTTTTGCTTATCTTAAAATAAACAAAAGAATATTTTTCAGTTTTCAGTATTCCTGTAACTATGTTTTCTGTAAATTTTAGTTTGCTGTTAAATCTATGGTGTAGTCACAATCTAAAATAAATACTGCAGTTCACTCACTTTCACTGGTCTTTATAAGTTTACTTCAGTTGTACCACAGTGCTTGTCAAATGAGCAAAACTTAGGATCCTCTAGATTCCTTGTTTTAACAGGAGAAGACTGTAAGGAGAGAAAGGGAGTGCTCTCATCAGCAGTGCACATGTGCATGTGAGTGTCTCCGACTGTCCATCCATCCCGCCATCATATCTGATTCCCCATTTTCCATCTGTTTGATTTGTTTAATCAGTTAATTAATTTATAGACAGCTTCTGTCAATACGTTTAGTTAGCAAGCAGCTGTCATGGGAGTATCCCATCTTACTAAGGAAATCAAGGCATCCAGGGATAGTGGGAAGATGATTTTTAGCTGTAAGATGAGATGAGAATTTAATGATATAAGTGTTGGTATTTTGGCAGAAATCATTCTTTACTTCATGGATATAGATATAAGATATTTTGTTTATGGTGAAAGGATATATAACCATGTGGGACGTTGGTGGTGGTACCCTGCAGCGAGGGGAAGGGTAACTTACTCCAGCATTTGCAAAGCCTGCTTGAAAAAGACATACTTGGGCAGGCTTTTGCTTATACTTTTTAGAAAAAAGTTATAGAAAGTGTCATTGTCCCCATGAACTATGAATTGTTTTCTTTATGTTTTTACAGCAAAAGAGAAATTCCCTCATTGATTCTCTTAAGACTTTTCCTCCCCCTGAACTCTGGTCCCATTTGATATTCTGTAACTTCCTATTTCATAGGTATTTTTGGTACTTTCACTAGAGCAGGCCATTCATGCTTGGAGACATTTATTGCCAAATCAGGCTTGAAATACCACTACACTTTTCTTTTATTAGCTGCCTTTGCATGATGATCATCATCTTGCTTGCTGTGACTCAGCACTGAGCATTGGTAATCAATGTGCAGCAGATCACTGCAGTGGGTGAAAGATTTGGGCTTTTTCTCTCCTCCCTGATAATTGAGGCTTCACTTAGATGGAGAGAGAGAAAACATCAACACCTGGAAACCAGGGAAAAACAAACAATGCATTGTTGAGCTTCATTATAACTAAGAATTTCAGTAAAGGGAACACCAGTGCAATTAGTGTGTAATCCAAAGCCCATTAAAGTCGTTGGGAATCAGTCCACTGATTTAAATAGGCTTTGGATGAGGCCCATATTGCATATCAGAAGGCAGTGCTGTCAGAGGGAGACTGCATTTTGAAGTGTGAATAACACTACTGCACACAGCTTTGCTGTTAGAAATTCCAGCTATGTCACATTTTCTATTGCTGGCACCCTCTTTTCATCAACATTTGTCTTGTAGCAGATTGTGGTTATTATTCTAAATCCAAAGTGCTTTTTGAAAAAGCATCATCATCATCTGGGCAGATCTGCTGAACTGCTCTGTAACGCAGTGGGCATGGCCATGGCTGACACAGTAAAGTAATAAAAACACATCCTGGAAACATGTCATTTTAATGTCCTATTGATTTTATAGACTTTTGTAGTTCTGACTAAACAGGCTTGTAAGCAGAAAAAAAAAAAAAAAAGGACAATGGGGGTCTGTTGGTCAGAATGTCTGAATGTTTTGTGGAAGACCAATGTCAAAAAGCCTCAGAATAACCACACATTGCTTGTCATGATGCTTTCAAAAGGGGGAAGGTGGCAGAAAGTATCCTAATCAACTATAACAACTTTGTCTCTAAATTCATTACTTGTATTGATTGCTGGCCCAGCTAATTATGGTCTGTCAGGACAGGACAGGATGTTGCATTTGCTGAATTTAGGATGAAAGCAAATGGAGTGTGCTAAGGGAGATGGTAGTAAACATAATCCCTTCACCACTACTACTGCACACTAGAGCAATGGCTTTCTTCTTTCTGTTTCAAAGTGGATAAACCTTCTTTTAGGAATTATGCACTCTATCTGCCAGCTACGCTTTTCATCACCCATGGGCAGGGCACCTATGCAGAACCACCATGACTAGAAGATGCTCAAACTACTCCTGTCTTATTGTGCTGGGGAATTTTGCTTTCTGATATATACCTTTAAAGGCTAACCCTCCTTTGAATATGCAAGTCATTTTTAGAAAGAAAATACAAGTCCATATGGACCAGAAGGAAGGGATTTTCTAAGTTCTTCTTATGTTCCCACCTGAGTCGCAGGACAGTTGTTTCCTGATTCCCCCCCAATAGGCATATTTCCAGACGTTTTCAGAAGCAGTGTTTGTAGGAGAGGTGACATACAGGTACGAAAGTGATGTGTATTTTATGCCTAGCCAGAGACTAGGGTGTGAATGAGAGAACATTAATGAAAGAGAAGAAAAATAGCAAGTAAGGTAGCTACTTAGCGTGACAGGGGAGGCCATGAATATGTACTGCATATTGTTCAATCTAACAGAAAAGCAAAGGTGATGGGCCCCTGAGGTAGAAGGTGGCAATGAGTGGAAGAACCTGTCAGGATAGCCCAAAGGAAATTGATGCACCTCACAAGAAATAAAGATTCTTTGGTGAGGGAGGTTATACAAAGAATTGAACAAATTAACCTTGATATTTCAGGCCAAATGAGGCAATATTAATATTAAAAACTAATTTTTGTTGTTCTCTTTTTTCCTTAGTAGCTTTCAAAGAGATCCACAGAGAAGGTCTGTATCAGTTTCTGTCATACAGACAAAGTGAAGAAAGAGTACATGAGCTATAATTGAAGAGCCTGGGCACTCTTTGAACAAGCCAGGAACACTGATAGAAATAAAGAGAAACAGATGGAACATTTCTTTCTCACCTATTGATGACACAATTCAAGATAATGATTAAATTAATTTACTAAAGCAGGAGAATATTCCTTTATCAAATTCTGCAACGGGACTATTAATTTTTGTATATCAGAGTTTAAAAAAAAATCAAAACAACAAAACCATCTAGAAATGTTGCTGATAGCATGAAGTTTTGCTATTGGTAGTGAGGAAAAAAATGTGGGAAAACAGGATGTAGAGTTTGCTATTTCTGTTATAAATATGCATCCTGCTTCACCCAGCAGAGAAAATAAATTTAAATTTTCGGTTCTTCAATCCAGCTGCTTCATTTGGAATTAATTTCCCTGAAGAAAAAGCAAGGGATTGAACAAGGTTGATCTCTGCTACAGTCACTGAATAAAATTGAACTTGATGCCAAATATTAATAATTCTCGGGCAAAACCACTGGTAGTAACAGCACATTTCTCACTCAAGACAAAGTATGTTAGCTCTTATAGAAAGTCTTGGATTAAGTTTATGATCTGATTTGCAGATGAAGCATCTAACACAATTATATTCTGATGAACTCACATTTCAGAAACAGGCCATCTTTTCTTTTACCAGATTGCTTTGTCATGACATCCAGTGTCCATTTTGGAAGAAGATAAATAAGAGTTTACACTTTTGTAGGTACTTCCGAAGATATCAGAATGACTTACAAAAATTAGTTCACTTATTTAAACAAATGAAGAATGGATAATTACCAACTGAAATAAAACCATCCTTAGTGTGACTCAGAAACAACCCACTAAACTGTAATCAGGTAAAAAGATTATTCTCCCATGGAAACAACAAAAGCAGTTAGGAAAATAGTCTAGAAACGCTTACTTTTATGCAAAGTGATCAAGACCTCATGTTTTGCATTAAGATTCTCATTTGATAGTTTATTACCCCAAGTACTTTCCTGTATCTCTAATTTAATGATAACCAAATACTGAAATGATGCTCATTAAATAACCAATACTACTTCCTACAGAATATGCTTAAAAATTTGTGAAGGGTGGGTGTCAGGGGATGGGGTCAGGCTCTTCTTAGTGAAGCCCAGTGACAAGACAAGGGGCAATGGTTGCAAGCTGAAGCATAGAAGGTTCCATGTGAATACAAGAAAAAAAAAAATCCCAGTTCAGGTGTCAGAGCACTGGAACAGACTGCCCAGAGAGGTTGTGGAGTCTCCTTCTATGGAGATATTCAAGACTCATCTGGACGTGCTTCTGTGTGACCTGGTCTAGGGAGCTCTGCTGTGGCAGGGGAGTTGGACTAGATGATCTTTTGAGGTCCCTTCCAACTCTTAACATTCTATGATTCTGTGATTTCTTTGCCCTGTCCTCCCGACACACACCCCTCACATGTTTAAAAGCATAGATGAGGTCACCCCTTAGTCTCCTCTTCTCCAAGCTAAAGAGACACAGCTCCCTCAGCCTTTCCTCATAAGGAAGATGTTCCAGCCCCTTCATCATCTTGGTGGCTCTGTGCTGGACTCTTTCCAGCAATTCCCTATCCTTCTTAAACTGAGGGGCCCAGAACTGGACACGAGATTCCACATGCGGCCTCACCACCAGGGTAGAGTAAAGAGGAGGAAGAACCTCTCTTGATCTACTAACCACACCCCTTCTAATACACCCCAGAATCCCATTGGCCCTCCTGGCTACAAGAGCACACTGCTGGTTCATGGTCATCCTTCCACCTACCAGGACCCCCAGATCCCTTTCCCTTTCACTGCTCTCCAGCAGGTCAGTCCCCAACCTATACTGATCCATGGGGTTGGTCTTTCCCAGGTGCAAAGCTCAGTTACTGCTTTATCTGTTAACTGGATAATTTAACTAGGAAGTGAAAAGGTTTATATCCAGATTACTTTAAACCAAGTACTTAGTTCAACAGTCATGGGCAATACAGAAAGAATTGGCTGTATTATCATAAAAATAAAGACAGGAACTAAATATATCAACATGCAAAGCTTTGAAGTACAGTCAAGTCAGAGAGTGATAATTTTGCAATTTTAAACAATTTCGATTTCCATTCAGGGAAACTTTCATCTTCTATTTTATCTACTCTGAAACAAGCTGTTTGTATCATGGCGTCATGCATTGTCCTATTAGAACTGAAATTATATCTCTCAGTTCTTAGTGGAGTATTATTATGCACCCATATTCTTACACCACAGAATCACAGAATGTTAGGAGTTGGAAGGGACCTTGAAAGATCATCTAGTCCACCCCCCCTGCCACAGCAGTATTCCCTAGACCAGGTCACATACATACCAGCATTCTCATGTTGTGAAGAAAATATTTTAAGCCCTGTTTAGAGAGAACAGAAATTGATTTTAGTGTTACTTCTAAGTACCTCCCATACATCTTTTCAGCACTCTGCTTCCTTTGGATTTTTGGGAAAGTCCATCTTCCTTCTAGCAAAACCAATAAACACAGAATATTGCTACCCAAAAGCACATGGATCATGTGGCTATCATGTGCTGAATAGCTTATTTGGGATACTTCCATAAGCTGGTTTTGGTAAATCATTTTATTCACTGTGGTTTGTTATTAACATCTTTGAGATTTATGTCTTCCTAACACTTTGTTTTTAATATTAAGAGACCTGAATTAATTTACTTACACTAATCTCAAAGAAGATGTGGAAAAAGGACTAAGATGGAGGGAAAAGTAAACCAAGCACCTTTCATTTGCTAGTCACCAGATTTTCTATTTATAAGGTCTTCACCATGTATCAGAAAGGCAGTACTCTTGCAGAAATGTTCTTTTCTGTTTTCTTAAAATATTTTCTGAGGGCAGCTTATGGAAACCAGTAAATATAGAAATACAAATGTTTTGATTTCAGTAAAAGTAACCAATTTCACCTCTGAGGTCAGGTGTTACGGTGTGATAATGGCATTTATATGCAGAGTCATTTGTAAAGCAACAAGCATTTTCATAGCCTAAGGAACAGTGGTCCAACTCTTTAGCTGGCATAAATCATCACAACTTCACTGAAGCAAATAGAGCAACTCTGATTTACATAAGTGCAAGACACAACCCTTCATTTCTCAGAACTACCTTTCATAATATCCCCAGGACAGATTTTGAAATAAATAAATAATTTGGGGCTCTGATATTCACCTGGCAAACTCAGCCTGCTTTCTTGAGCTAACACTCCAGCACACACTTTAGAGTGGGCAGGTGCTGTTAGCTCATAATTTCACAGCAATATCCACAAATCTTCAGTTTGACTCAAGACTACTATGGAAACTGTTTTCCCACCCCAGATCTCGATCATGGAAGAAAATCAAATTGATACTTAACACAAGAGTTTCTTTTGATGAAATTGGCTTTAAATCAACATCTCATGCTTGCAGAGAGCATGAGACTCAAAATCCTACTGTAATTAGTATTTGATGAAGATGGAACACCCAAAGCTGGCCAAAAGCAAAGGAAAATAGAGGAGCAGTGTTGTAAATAAAACTGGTTTATGCTGGTTATAAAGTGCTATAATTTAACATTACGAGATTTTTCTATACTAAACACCAGGAAGTAAGTGGGAGCCATTGGTAATTCCCCTCAGGCCCACCTGTATCCCATACTTTAAATTAAGGAGAGAGGAAAAATACATTGGTTTAAATTTTACAACAATTTTGGCCTGAAGCAAACCAGACATTTTCCCCAACACAAATCAGCTGCATTTAATTCCCCAGACAGCTGGCATGAACACAGCCTCTCCACAGGACACCTGAATTACAAAATTAGCACATTCAGAACTCTAAATCACATTCCATTACATTAAGCCCTAAGGTCCAACATTATGGAGAAGGAGAATAAATTGCAGAACTTTTCCTGAATTAACCCTCTTAGCACACTCTCAAAGTTAAATTGCCCTTTCCTCCCCTTTAAAGAGACATGAAAACTTAAACATTCCCTCCTGCCCTTTCTCATCTACTTCTTTTCTTGCCAAGTGGTACAGTTTATGGGACACAAATTGAACACCTTGTCAGAAACTCACATTTTTAAGGTAGCACATCACAAGCCATTTTGGCTCACTTAGGAAATTTGCAGGCTGAAGTTTATACCTAGTCCTTCAGATGACACTGACCCATCTCCTCTTTAGCAGCATACTCTATTGTGGTGCAATGGCATACTTGACTAAAACAAACATGGTCTGATAATTTTTTTTTCCTGTGCAAGCTGCTGCCAACAACTAGCAATTCCTGGGAGAAGCTCTGAATTTGTAAGACAGCTCTTCTTACAGCTACACAGCACAGACCTGATCCAATTAATGCAAATCTACCAGTTCTTGCTATGTTATGACTATGCTATTGTTCTGTTGTAGTTAGTATGAATTTTGGTGTTAGATATTGTACACTGAAAGACTAGTGTTTTACAAGCTCAGCTTTTAAGCCAATACATGTAGACAGTTGAAAAGATAATTAAGCAGTAACAACAAACCTTCAAAGAAGAAGAGTAAGATCAGAGAAAACAAATCATATACTTCTGAACAAAGTATTGTATTTGAAAAAGAACAGTGTTTCCAAATTTTAGAGAGTCTTCTTGACATTAATTCCTGAATATCAATGCAATGCAAAGATACCTCACAAACAGGTGTAAAAACATGTATATTTACACATGCATTAATAAAAAGCTTATGTGTGAAATTTTATGCTTCCCCCTATACACCTCAGAGCAGCTACTAGGTAGTTCTTCATGTGTCTATGGCATCCAATTTGCCTTCAAGGACTTGGCACATTCAAAAGTTGGAATATGTCTTGAGCTGAAAGTGTAATCAAGATGCATTGGTATTTGCAGGGAAGTTTTGCCATTGGTCCATTCCTTGCTTCCACAGACCTCATTTTACAGCGTGATAGGAAAAGGACCAAGTTGAATCATTACTGGTACATCCAGTACTTGTTGCTTGAAGTTACCTCATATCAAAATATTAACAGGATCTGCACAAAAATGTCTCTCTGCTCTTGAATCTACTCCCTTCAAATTTTATTATACTAAATTTCCATTCATACTTTGGCAACTGTCACAGAGAAGATAAGTTTTTAATGGTGACATTCATTATTTATCCAGTTGAGATGAATTGTGTTGTGCTAACCCAGCTGGTCAATTCTGTCTCTGCTCTGATGTAAGATAAAGCTGTGCATCAGTATTGCACTCTTTCAGCTTCTCTAATGAATTAAACCAATTATTTCTGAGGCATCTCTGACTACATGTACATACAGCGCCTCTTTCCCCCTTATTTCTTGTTGCAGTTACTAAATTACTGTTATGTGGGATGCCAGAAATCTGATAGCTATGGCAATGGATACTGTATCCAGCAGAAATTTCCAGTGCTTGGAAAATAACATTAAGCAATGACCCCAGTATTTATCACCAAAACCTTCCATCTTTGCAAAATGTATTTTACAAGTAAATAACCCATGTACTATAAATTCTGGTTTACATAGTAGATGTAAAACTTGTGATAAACAGACTGAAACAAATCAATTATGCTAAGAAAATACCCTGGCAGCTAAGCTAGGACTTTTTATCTTTTATAAGATTGGCAAGAGAGTTGCAATATTTAGTAGAAGAGTTAGTGGAGTAATTGTTTATAGATGTCTGATTTGAAGAACCAACTCTTGTGTGAACGTAGCCTGGTCTGGAGAGACTCCTGCTTATGCAGTGAGTTACAGCTACATTTTACAAAACAGGGAGACTGCCAGAACCCTTTTCTTGAGCTAGTTTATGAAGGCAGGGCATCAGGCTTTAGAAATCAAAGTTTGCTGAAACAAAGACTTTGGCATGCAGGCAGCAGGTCCATATAGGCCCACTTTACTTCAAAAGCAGATGGAACAGGTTGCATAAACAGCCATTGAGCTACCAACACTCTGGGTCACATAAAGGGACAGCCACAGACGTGCATAAAGGGTTATGTGGCTCACATATGTGAGGAAAAGTAGAAGATTTACAGCTGTTTCTACATTGTTTGTTTGGCATGCCATGTGACAGGCTCAAAAGGGATATTTCTTTGCTTGAAGGTCTTCTGTTGCCTTTTGGAGAAGGGTTTATGGTGAGACACACACTCAATTTTCATTGTTGAGGGAACCAGAGGAATTTCTCCAGACTCATGTCGCATGGCAAGAGGTTGGTAATGTGTATGTAAACTTTAGGTGAGGAAGTTAAAAACCAAGGCATAGCCTCCAATATTAAGAAATTGTATATAGTAGAGGACAAGAAAAAAAATGGTGTTGGAACAATCGCATGAGGAAGGCAGGCAACTCCCTCCCCTGAGTGATATTTAAGGAAAATAGTTGCTTGGTTTTAGTTTTTAGAATAAAGGAATTGAACTAAGTTGTCATTTGGGTGGAGGGGTTTTTTTTGCAGCAAAAACTAAAGGTGTAGAATAACTAGTGAAAACAGACTTACTTTAATTATGTCCATTGCTGGGTATTCCAAGAAAGGATTCATAGAGTTCAAGGAACTTAATAGAAAATAATAACAACCAAAGAGAACAATTTGCAATATATGGAACAAATAGAAAATAATAAAAGCACACTGGATCAGTCTAATCTACTGAAACTAAACTCTTAGCTGAGTATATGATAATGGAAGTAATTAAAATTACTGATTGTATGAGGGACAAGAAAATAGCAATGAGGAATACTGAGCTGAAGGATGGGAGAAAGATGTTTTTGCAAATATATTGTAAGGCTCAGTGAGAGTACAAAAGTGGCAGCATATTTGAATATAAGTAAAATATCTGTTGTAAGCAGCATTTCCAGTTTTTTCCATGGCTTTTGCTGTCCTGTTAGTCAATTTAGTAAGAAATTTATCCTTGGGCATGCTTTTTGCCTTCACTGTCACAGTGCATCAATTATACTTCACACTGTACAGTTACACTGGCTTGCAACATTGTTTTATGTCATATTCTGTTATTATTTATAAACAAAATACTACAAAATCCAACAAAACATATTTTAGAGAAAAAATGATTAATGTGTTTAACCATGAGTTCCCATTCATGGTGAATTTTAATGTCCTATATTAGTCACTGATAAGGATGTTAGGTTATAGAGTTCCAGTATTTTTTCCCTCCACTCTGCGCAGATTCAATCATTATATCTTCAAAGTCCATGATGTGTGTCAGCTCATGCTCAAGAAGCCAACAGTGACAGAGAATCGAGATGCACTGCCTTTTTGCATTCTTTATCAGCCTTGCCTGGGAGAAAGAATGTTCTTTACTGCAGTCCAGTAACTGTGAAAACACAATTGAGTATTCAGTAAGCATCTAACTAACGTTATTTATGAAAAAATGATTCAAAGAATGCCTACAAGAGGACAGTGTTTAGGGGAAGATGAAGGGTCAGAAAGCTTGGGTCATGTAAGTAATTCTGCCTTTTACTGTTCTACTCAAACCTCTTTCTGTTAGGTTCCTGACATCCAGATGACTATAGGGGAAATTACTTTAAAGATATATGTTGTGACAGATCATTATTGCCATTAGTATGACTTAGACAGGAATACTTCCAAACAACTCTTTTGTAAGCTGAAACGTATCTTACCCCTGCAAGCTGACTTTGTGATCCACCTCTTATTCTTCTATTGTTTGGAGGGGAAGCAGTATATTTCTTCTAAACTACAATCAATTAATTGGTAAGAATATCACCTAATCTATGCCTTCTTACTCTGGGGGAATCACTGGTGAATTAATTTATCAGAGTATAGATCATGGTTTTCTGAGAAAAACATTTACATGAAAATGGTTAGCAGAACAACTTTCCCTATTCCAATACAGAAATTCCACTCCTTGCAATTCAACAATCTCCAGGGCTGTCCCTTTCTGTCTAGAGAGACATGAACTTGCCGGGGATGTAATCTTAAGTGGTCTCTAATTTGGTAACACATAGATCTCTAACACTAACTAGTATCAGCAGAGCAGCTACGAAGACGACTGATGGACCTGCATATGTACCTGCAGTATGAAGAGACACTGGAAGTTGGAACTGTTCAGCCTGCAAAAGAGATGGGTTCAGGGAGGCCTGACCAATGTATATCCATACCCAACAGGAGGAAGTAAGGCAGGTGTAGCTAGACTTTTCTCATTGGTGCTCAGTGATAGGACAAGAGGTGACAGGCATGGTCTGAAACATTGGAAGTTCGATTCAAATACAAGATTATTTTGTTTTTCTCAGTGCTGGTCATTAAATGTAGGAACAGGATGCCCAGAGAAGGTTAGGAGTATCCCTCCTTGCAGATATTAAAAAAACAACTGACCATGCCCTGAGCATACTGTTCTAGCTGACTCTAGTGTTTGCATTAGATGATTACCAGAGGTCCCTGCCCATCTAAAATATTCTATTAACCAGAGGCCAGAGCTTACCATGCATTTTTAAAAATGCCCCAGAAATTTCCTAGGTGAAAAAAATTAGATTTATGGCAGCTTTGAACTTTTCTGATGCTTGATGATCTTTACCCTGATCAGATCCTCAAATTCGTAATGAGAGACAGAGACAGAACATTAATATTCTTTTCTTAGAGATAATAGCATCTCCTAAAAGAACAGATTTCTCAAATACTATTTGGGCATACCAGTTGTGTTCTGTGAAAATACCCAGAAAATCTAGATGAAGACAATAAATTGTTCTGATGATACATAAAGAGATGTATTGCCTTTTTAATATTAATCTAGGGGAAAAATCCACATTAATTCGTTCTTCCTTTGCAAGAGAACTCAGGAGCTGTCTTGATGGAACAACTCAAAGATCTGCTCAGAAGTATAGGCTGGAAAGTTTCTTCTTCATTCTAACTAAGCTAGAAAGAATAAGACAGAGTGAAAAACAAGGTGTCAAAATCCAACGAAATCTGCTATCACAAGAACAGGAGACAACTGAACAGTCTGAAACCTGACACATTAATGTGTCATCTTCTAAGGTATGTGTTACAGATTCAGCTTGCAGAAAGTTGAGTATCATATTTTAAAACACTGCAAAAGTGGCAGAAAGGCTAATTCGTCACATTTACATAAGGCATCAAAAGAGCGCAATGGTGCTGGGAAAATGATGACATTAATCTAGAATATTCAAAAACCAACTGGTTATGGGTGCAGTGGCCATGCTATGTGCAAGACCATACAGATTGCCTGGAAAGAACAGACATAAGAGATCCCTTCTTTGGGAACTTAACCTAGGGCGGCACCTAGTCAAAATCTGCAAATCGTGCTTCACTTTATCTTTGCAAAATAATCTAAGGCCACTGTACCTGCATAGGCTGAACATCAATGTGAGAACATTCTTCAATGTGGTACTGAAGTTTGATCCTATCTGTCTCCCTTGTACTGTGCCATCAATATCAAGAACATAAGTGCTATTTTAACAGGACAGCTGGAGATTTCTCTGATGTAGACAGTGCTAAGCCGCCCACAGTCATTGAGAACATTGCAGGGTGGGCCTGAAAGAAAGGCTTTGGGTGGGTGCAGAATGAACCGTGTTGGTATAGCACAACAGGCTTAGAAGGATCTCTCCCATGCAGTGTTCTTTAAAAGGCCCCTTAACTTTCCTATGTGTTTTAGAGATCATCTTACTTTGAAGCAAGGATGTCAGTGAAAGTCAGCATGAAGCCCACTTTTTTCCTTCTTTGACCATGCACTTCGTACATTGTGGCTAGATCATTGCCATCTGTTCACAAGAGCTTTCTATGCAGGTAGATCACAAGATAAATTAATGGACAATATTAATTCTATTGTTAAAAAAAACTAGAATACCCCAGATGTTTGGAGAGGTTGGATACATCATTTCACAGCATATTCAGATGAATTCTTTTTTGTTTTTAATTTTAAAAAGGTAAACCAGAACAAGCCCTTCACAATTGTTTTTTAGCACAATGTATGATTGTACCTTAGATTCAGGAAACACTGGAAATAGCTAGTGGTAAAAATCTCCTTCTCCAAACTTTCTTATTTCTGCTAAACTTTTAGACAGGAGCCCTGCTCTTTCTTTTTCAAAAAATGAGACTCTTAAGACTATTGGATAAAGCAGTTCAACCAGAATGATGTAATATTCAGGATGTTTGCAGGCATAGGTTCAATATGACTACATTGTTCCTTACTTATAAACATGTCACTTTTTACTGGCACAGCTTCACATATTTTTGATCATGAGAGTTGCTCTTTCCTTGGCAAAGTAACACAAATTCATTATACCAACATCACAAGATTTCAATGAATAAAACCATCTTGGCATGACTCAAAGCTCTTTCTCAGAGATAGGGCAAGATCAAAGAGATAAAGCAAGGAAAAAATTTCCTGCACTACAGGAAATTAACTGCAGAAGATGTGGATTTAGGAGGAAATGGAAAATTTTACACGTTATTTATATTTTCTGTAGTGTATTGTCTTAATTTGGAAAGAGTCAGAATTTTCTTGTGGGTTTGTCTCTGATCCCTTCAAATTATTTTGATGTCTACTTGTATCCTTAAAATTATTTCTCCTCCCTTTTATTGTGCTGCCACATTAATGGATTCATGTGTCACTTTCTATCTTCATTACAATTTCTGTCTGTAACATGAAAACCTCAAATGTCTTAGTAATTTGTAAACTACCACAACGTACTCTCTTTGGCCTGACCTTGTCATTATTTTATAACTTAGTTGGCCAACTATTCCTCTTCTTTTCCTTTTCATAGCCTTATTCCAGTGGAAAATGAGAAGAGAATTGTCACTGAGAAGTCAATCAAAAATACATACCATTCTAGAGATGAAACTAACAACTTCTCAATTAATTTCATAAAATTAACACTCATTATAATAAAAATCTCCTGAGATAAAGACAGATCAGGACTAATAAGCAGACTTCTAGCCATTCCTCTGACAAAGTCTGTAATAAAATTAGGAAATAGAATGGTTTAATTCAATCACAAAATTGCAGTACCATTGTTTCCCTCTCAGACGAGAAGATATTTAAGAGACCTTCATTTTTCTCTGTACAAAGAGTCAGAATACATCTCATTTTGCCTGTTCTGTTGGATGAAGTATAGATCTGGTTGTAATTTCAAAGAATGTCTTTCCCAAGGTACTTGATAACATTTTCACATTTTGGACTACCTTTCTGAAGGGAAGCAAAATCATTTCACTTGCAATTTCTTGCAATAGCTTTACTTCTCTTCACACAGTTTCTGTCTTCGGAGGGAGTAATTTTAAACTTGCCAAGGAAAAGACAGTCTTTTTTTAACCAGTGTCAAAACCAACAAAATACTCTGTGCTTTACTGTAAAAGAAACAATAATATAAAATAAATAAAATAGAAATAGACATGACAGAAATCTGTGCTCCAAAACTGGTCATAAATCAGTGAGATTTGGGGAGGAAGAAGCCACTGGGAAGGGCTGCTTTATTATTACTATGGGAAAATCAGACACTAGTCATTTAATACCTGATTTAAGGCTCCAAAATGATAACCTGTTCAACATAGCAGCTTTTCATTTCTGTGAAAAGGACCACTGTTTCCACAGAATCAGTGTTTATCACAAAAAGGGGTAGTCAGATATAGTTATGAATATTAGTTGGCCCAGTATTCTGGACAAATGTTTTAAGATGAAATATTCTCGTTCACTGTATAAAGACTGCACCTCTAATTTAAAACTAATGGCTAAAATTGAATCTTCTTATCATTCAGTTAACTTTTTCCTTAATAGCTGTAATCAAGTTTACATTCTCTCCTCGCTTGTAAAAAACCCTCTATCTAAAGATCCTTCCCAAGATATTCACTGACATTTCACACTTCACCTACCCTTTTCTGGTCTTCACAGGCTACCTCTGCAGAAAGGCAGGAGCAAGAAAGAGAGAACAGATGCGATTTTGAAAGGAATCAGCTCAATGATCTGAGTGCCTAATCGTTGCCAGATTAGAGGACCCAGGAGAGGAAAACAGTACTCAGGTAGAAATTACTTTTCTTTCCCCCCTTTTTTAAAATTTCACATCAAGTAGCAGAGATTTGAAATGAGAACATGGCCTTTTTAAAATAAGCACCTAAACCTTTTTGTCATATGCTATGGTACTTCAAGATTATTAGGTTGCATATTATTTATTCTCTTTCTCACTCAGACAAATCAATTTCCTGCTTGACAAATAAGCACATAATGCAAAATGCCAATTTACAGATTAGTATCATTAAAGAGAGAGCATGGTTTTATTGGCAAGAGACCATATTTTGCCTACATTGCAGATCTCAGGGCAGAAAACTTTGTTTATACTGGATATGTGACCCGTTACATTTGGTACACTACAAAGAAACTACAGATATGGTCAAATAGGACTGAAATGAAAGTAAGTATTGGGATTTTCATGCCCATACTCGAAACAAAACTGTCTGATTCTTTACAGGCATGTCAGAATTGGATATTGATTTGATATAGTAGACGTATAACAGAAAAAAAAGAAAAACATTTTACATAGGGTTTTTAATATCTTGAAATGGAAAAGTCTCCAGTGCTGTGTCTCTAAACATTTTAAACAATTAGCCAATTTTCATTTTGGTGCTAAGTATACATACAAAAACTCAATATAATTTATTAAACTTATTAAGGTTGCATTCCAGAAATTTAACTATAATTTAATAGGAAGATAGGTAAAATCTGCCTTTAATATTGAGGTCCTATAGCTGTTTTGAAGATTGTAATCAAAGTCTAGGAGGAGAAGGATTAAGTTAAGCTGTGTGTTGAGTGTTGTCTCTTCTGTTGTATTGGTATAGTATGGTTCTGATCTAGAAAATGTGGTCTACATTTAAATTATTCATGATCTTTTTCATTAGAAAACCAAAAAGTCAATTTAAAAACTTGGTAAGATTTTTTATGAAAGCCAGGGGCCTACAATAACTTTGACTCTGCATTCCAAGGTAACAGCCTCTTCCTCATCATTCTTTTTCTCAATAAAAGTAAATTTTAAAATTTACGTCTTCTAGGAGTGATGAGGCTGTGTAAACAAACATAACTATGCATAGCAATGCTCCAGGTTGGACATCTGTCACTCAAATCACTGTCGTGCCACAAGCTACCCTGATACAATCAGAATGGAAAATGGAGTAAGTTAGATGGGTTTACAGGATGATGCTTGCATGAGTGACAGATGTTTGTGCTCTAGCAACATTATGTTTTATTATAGAACAATTGTTTCAAATAGCTTTTACATTTATGTTCAATGTGTTGCATATTCACTTCCATACCGTAGAAAAAAGCCCAGAAAAAAACTGAAAGAGCAGAGAAATATTACAAATTGGTTCCTCCCCTCCCCCAGACAAAAGCATTTTATTCTTCAATAGCAAGTAACTTGGGCAACTGATGAACTGTGGACTTCACCAATCTATGAGTTCTCAAACACACACAAACTGTGTCTTCATGGTTCAAGGAAGAACTGACATTATGCCCTAAAGAATTATCAATCACCTACTTCACAATATCATCTGTTGTATATTGGAATCCCGATTAATAACAGTGATTCAAGCATGGTCCTTGAAAACTCTAATCTTTATTAAGTAACTGAACTGGTGACTCTCTCTTTTCATGTTGTTTGCACTCAATTTGTGCTGCTTTCAGTTACTAATAGTATTACTACTTCTGTTATGATTGTTTTCCACATTATATAAAGTCAATAGTGAAGTGTCAGGTGAAGCAGGTAAAATTTTCATCAATTGTTTAAGACTTGTCCTATTTTTGAATTCCTTCCTTATTCATCAGTGATTGTACTACACCACTGTTTGCTTGTTGTGGGAATATCTAGAATAAAAGGAGAATATCTAACCTTGCTGGTTAAAACAGACGTCAAAGCTGTTTATGTTTTCAGAATTCCATATTTTTGCTGAAGTATTGAATCAATATTTTTGGAGGAGTTTTGTTTTTAAAAAATAATAGCTTCTGAAAGCTTGGTTTCCATATTAGCATGCACATATCAATTATTTTTAACCTAACTCCAATTACATTGAACTTTGTCTATTTTTCAAATGACAGTCAACTTATGGCTGATGAAAGGGACTTGGGTGAATGAAATATAGAAAACCAATTAGATTTGAAGAGCTTTTTGAAAAGGAGTAGGTCCAACTTAACCTGTTTGGGGATTCTGCTGTTGTTTTTAGTTTGTTACATTCTTCTTTTAGCTCCTTCATCTTCATCCTATATCCTTAGCCTAATCTTGGGACTATACCAGGAAATTTCTTTCTTGACTAGCATGGAGCTTGTGTCCCCAGGATTCCCAGCAGCTGTCTTTCACAAAAATGCAGAGCTGACCCTTTGCTCCTGAGGTAATATGTTCAAATTTTTTAACCTGTGAAGGAAGTCACACACTCTGCAAAACCTTCTGAAATTATGAAAAGTCCAAGCCTGTTTGTTAGATAGTGAGCAACAGTAAATCCATCCTGTGGATACTTTACTTTCTAGATCAGCTTCACAATAGCCCAGCTGAGGAAGATTCATTTTTTACGTGCTTCCTACCTTAAATAGAGGCTATTTAAGTTAGTTGAGACTGTCATCTGACACTATAGTCACCACCATGATTTTAAATTAGCAAACATATAAGCAAAACCTTGCAGTGCAAAAAACAACCCTAAAGCAACCACTCAACAAAGCAATAACAAAAAAACCCAACCCAAATTAAACCTCATCTATTTTAACATCGTCATAATTAAATCAATATTGACACATTTGGGACATTTTGACAACCTGACCTCATGAAGGACAATCAGCACCAGTCCCTTGAAAATCTTTAAAAATCATGACCTTGAAGCAAAGTGTGGAATCTACTGGGAGGACAGAGATGCCTCAGGGGTGTCTGTGAACTCCAGTGACTCTTTTAAAGGTTCAACAGAGAAGTTTGCTCTTTCAAAAATTCAGATCTATTCCTAGGAGACCAAGGGGAGGATGTCTTCCTTGGAATAGAGCTGTATTGGTTTTATGTGACGTGGTTTTGGTAGCAGGGGAGGGTCTACATGGTTGGCTCCTGTTAGAAGCTTCTAGAAGTTTCCCCTGCTCCAAGTTTGACATGCCTCTGGCCAATGCCAAGACAGTCAGTGGCAGTGGTAATGCCTCTGTGACAACACATTTAAGAAGGGAGGAAAAGAACCCATCCTGCAGTAAAGAGAGGAGTGGGATGTAAGAGACAACTATGCTCACACCAAGGTCAGTAAGAAGGAAGGGGGGAGGTGCACCAGACCAGATATTCTCCTGTTCCCCTGCAGCCCATAGTGAGATTGCAGTCTGCTTTCCTGCAGTCTATGGAGGTTAATGGTGGAGCAGATACCCTCTTGCAGCCCACACATGAACCCATGCCAGAGCAGGCATCTATTACCCAAAGAAAGCCATGACTCTGAGGGAAGCCCACATTGGAGCAATCTGTTCCTGAAAGGACTGACTGCTGCAGAAGGGACCCATGCTGGATCAGTTTGTGAAGAACTGCAGTTCACAGGAAGGACTCATATTGGAGAAATTTGTGGAGAACTCACATGGAAGGGACCCCATGCTAGAGCAGGAGAAGACTTTAAGGAGTCTTCCTTCTGGGAAGGAAGGAAAAGCAGAGACAACATGTGATGAATCACATTCCCCATTCTTTGTCTCCCTGTGTCATTGCAGGGGAGAAGGTGGAGAAATCAGGAGTAAAGTTAAGCCCAGTAATAAGGGAGAGGTGAAGAAAAAGTGTTTTAAGATGTGGTTTTATTTCTCTTTTTCCTACTCTGATTCGATTTGTAACAAATTAATTTTTTTTTTTCTCCCCAAGTTGATTCTGTTTTGCCCATGACCATAATCAGTGAGTGATCTCTGCTTGTCCTTGTCTTGACCCACAAGCCTTTCATAATATTTTCTCCTCCTCATTGCACTGGGGAGAAGTGAGCAAACATCTGTGTGGTGCTTTATTACTGGCTGGGCCTAAACCACAAGAGCTCTCTTCAGCAGCAGGAAACCATTTCTACTGGAAAAACAGTGAAGTGAAATGCAGACCAAGACACTTTATGAGAAGGAACATTCATCAGGCTGAAACTGTTAGAGACATATTCTCGAGAGTGGTACTTAAGAGGAGGTAAGGCCTAGAAGCAGAAATAAGGGAATAGTAACTTTTCTAGGAAAATAATTCACTGGAAACTATTCCCAGTAGGAAAGAGCTAAACTCTGTGGTGAACTCTGTAGCATCACTGATTTAGGATATGATTCAGCATCTAATTGAAGTCAGCAGGAGATTTCTGCTGTGTTCAATAGCCTTTGCTTTGCACCCTTGTGAAATGGAAAATTCAGAGTGTAATTTGCATCCTAAGGTATAGAGTCAGAGGACTAAAAGCACTACATGCAACAAATCAACCCAAAAACTAGGCCAGCTGCCACGAAAGAAACGATACAACCAGACAGCAGGCAAAATATCAGGCATCTATGGACAGACAAGCAGGTGGGCAACGTCCAGGCATAGTTACTGCCAGTGGCTGCCCAAGGAGCATCAGCCAACACCACAGACCTCCAGAAGCAGAGCAGCAGAGGCATGGATAACTGAACAAACTAACGTACTTTAATGCAAGCAGGCACACACTCACTAGAATGACAAATCAAGGGAGCTGGGGTCTATTCTGGCAAGATATAGGTTGAGGATGACTGGATCTGTCCATAGCAGAGTGGCTTAACAAAGCCATCTCTTCTACCCTTTTCTAAAACAATAGTGGTTAGTTTGGCACTTCATCAAAGTTCCCAGTCCTGTATTGTCACCTAAGTGGTCACTTTTAACTTAAGGCATCTGCTTGTATCTGCTGCTTAAGGGAAAACAGTGTCCCTGTCGCAACCTGGATAAGGATCATGAAGGCTACAGGATGGCTCAACTGGAGACGTTGTGGCAGGAGCTCAGTAGAGCTCTCCCACTCTCTAGTTTACCCAGGAATGTCTCTCCCTCTCTGTCACTCTTTCAGAAAGCCCTGACCTCCTTGCTAGAGTAATTTCCTGCCAGTCCCACACACCATCATTGGACAGCAGCAGTACTGATTTAGAGATGAATATAAAACAGAGGGAACAGCATTTGTCACAGTGAAAGAAATTCATTGCTATGTGGACAATACTAGTGATGTCATTAAAAATACTGACAGAGGCTTTTACATCTATCCACAGGCCTAGATCATGGCAACAGGTTTAAATGGGTCTGAAGTGACATCCCACCTGAGCTTTCAGAGCTTTTCCCAAGCACACACGAACAGCTTTCATTTCCATTGCTATTTCTGCCATGTGGGAAGCTATAATTGCCAGTATTTCTGTGCAGGTCTAATTTATTTAGGATATGCAGTAGGAAATATTCAGCTTGGCAATTCTAATATGCAGTCCCCTACAGTTCATGCAATTCATTTTTTCTAACTGGCTGGTGTTGCCCTCCTGCTGTATTAGCCTGATACTGCTCTCCTGCTGCTCTGTCCACCTGCTTCAAATTTATTTCCGAAATGCATCACTACTGTAGGATCTCCTCCCTGAAGGGGAACAAGTTAATAGGTTTACTCTTCTTGATGTACTCTTAGATTCCTTCTGCACTACGATTTGACTACTGACTATACATTTTTATCATCTTCTATTTCTAAGCTGAAGATACAAAAACCCTAGCCAAAAGAAGATGCCTTAATGGAAGTTATATTTTAATCCAAACCCTGAAAAGAGTGCATCTGAACATAAGTCACATGTTCTTACAAGGTGTGTTGTAGTACTTGTTTCTTTCCAAAACAAGAAGCAATTGAAAAATATACCATATAATTTTTTGAAGTAGAACCCAAAGTAGACTAACATTCAGAACACATAGAATGACTTCTTCTGGAAAAGACCTGTAAATTTAACAGAGATTGATAACTTCCACATGAAATATTTAAACCATTCCATAGAATATAAGAGAGAATTATATCCTTGTTAAAGAATTCCACTGAATGGTTTAAGCAATTTGTAAACAGGAATTACATCTTTACTAAACCTTATACAAGAATACCTATACAATCTTATTGGTTTCAGCCTTAATTGTATGGCAGTCTTCAATATGAGACTCTTAAGAGCTCCAGCTGTGCAGGTATCCTTTCACAGATCACAGAAGTAAATTTGTTGCTACCTTCTCTTTTCTTCTTCTAACCTAAAATATTATATAGCATTTTGCAAACTTCTATGGATTTGCTGAGAAAATTCCACACTCTGTCAAAATGAACATTTTCCCTTATAAGACAATGTCTGTGTGTACACAAATGATGGAGGAAAAGTTTCCTATTTTCAGAAGTAATTGAATAAGCTCTGTACTGGAAAATTAAGGGTTTCTGGAGAGAATTCGGCAGAGCAGATGTATGCTTTCCCTAAATGAAAAACATGCATCTGTTTCCTAGATATCTAAATAACAACAACAACAAGCAGTCACACAAACAAGTTGTGGGTTTTTTTTCTTTTTGTCCTACAGATGGTTCTTATTTTTATACAAATGAGGGGAAAAAAAGCCACTGTGGAAGTTTCTAAATGAAGCAATGAAGTTCATTCTTATCAATGAAATATAAATGGTCTCCAGGATAAAATTTTGTTTTATACAGATCTACCCAATTGTACCTGAAAACCGTACAAACCCCTTCCTTATTAGAATGCTGCCTTTCAGCCTTCTACTTCCACTTAGTTGCAGTCTGATCTCCCTATCAATTAATTTTTTCCCATTTCTGCAACCTGTAGATCATTTTGCTTTACTTCTATAATGTGAACTTAGATTTTGCAGTCAGGAACTGATATCATTCAGAGAAAACCCTTTTGATTAGATATTCCTGTTCCATGCTCAGAGCTGACAGGAAGGATATGCTTTTTAATGTCATGAACAGCATTTCCCTCCATCCTTGTAATTATACTTTGCAGTCACTGAAGGCTGAATTGGTAGAAGAGAGTTGCCTAGAGTATCAAAAATCCACTATCCAGAATGGCAAAATATCTTAATGTAATAAAGTATTAGGATTAGTTTCCTAATCCTTATATTTTTCAGTTGTCCATTTAAAAGATGGGTCTTTAATTAAATTTTGCTTTTGCCACCATAATGAAAACAATGTAATTTGGAAGTCCAGCTATAGTCAGCCTGTGTGGAGAGAAGTGATAAGGCTTGGTAATTGCAGGATTAATAACTGGCCTTTTATTGTGTCTGAAAGCAAAGTAACAGTACACAGACTTTCCAAGTAACTTGAAAACATAGCCACATTGTACAATATTGTTACTTTGATCACTTTTTCCTTTCACTTTTTTTTTTTTTTCCAAGCATGAGAACAATTGGACTACAAAGATATGATTGTTCTTAGGTCACATTCTCCTCTAGGGTTTCCAAAAAGCAAGCAATGGTGCTCAGGTAGCTCTAGTAGCTCTGTGACAAAGTAGAACAAGTTTCAATAACTGCTGTTATTCCTTTTCATTTACAGTGCAGGCCACAAGGTAACTGTTTAATGTGGTAGCCAGTTCCCTGAACCTCTTGTACATTTGCTGAAACATGAAGCATTTTCCTAATACTTTGAAGTTCTTGAATAAGTGCTGAATTTCAAAGTTTAGAAAAAAAATCTAGGGACCAATGCTCTACTGAATAATCTAGCTCTGGAGACAGAGCTCTGCACAGTAGCATCCTTCCTTTGTGGCTGGGACACTTCACCCTCAATTAAGGAAAGGTGCTTTTAAATAGAGCTGTTCCCCTTTATGGCTAGGTAGTGATGTAGAGAAAGTGGTAGGAACTAGGAGCCAGACAACCAGCGTGCACAGCTAAGCTGCTACGTATCTTAATTAATGTGCAGAACAGGATGTAAGCTTCAAGAGTTTATCCATGCCATCTGGATTCAGTATGGATGCAAGTGAAACTTGAACCTAATCTAATAGGTATGTCAGCTGCGTGAAAGGAACTGGTAAAAATCCCTACGTAAAACAATCTTACATTAAACAGCTGTCAGAAGAGGTTGCAAAAGTTGCTCAGGCCGCTGTGGAATCCTTTTGTACCTCCCTGGGACCTATGGGGAATTCAGCACTGACAGCAGAACATCTAGCCTCTGTCTGCAGCCCCTCTCCTTATCCCACCTCTGCCTGGGCACCATTCCCACAAAAGATTAGTTTTCACACCTTCATCTGCAGAACACATTAGTTTCATCCCAAATTTCCTCAGGAAATCAGAGATCTTTTCTCCCTCCTGCATGGGGTTTTCAGTAGCTATGTCAAATATGTTGCCCGACCCAAAGAATTTCATCATAATATATGCTCAAATACAAAGGCCTAAATGTAGTTGTTCTGTCAATCCACTCAGAGCCACACTAGGTAGGATATTAGGATTTGACTTAATTACTGATAAAAAAAAGAAAAGAAAAAACCAACAAACCAACCACTAACCAATACAACAAACCCTAAGAACTATTTTTTTGGTAGAATAGACACTATTTGCATCAATATAGTGATTTTATTTATCTTCAAGAATTCTAAAAAGTATGTTCTGTAAACTGTAAATGCACTTAAAATAATTGTTTAACTTTCTTTTGGATCGTGCTTAGCTCATTCACTCTTCCCCGTCATCTTGAATTTCTTTTCCTTGTCTCCCCATGCAACCATTTCCTGCATTAGGAGACTTCATTTATCTTTCTCACAGACCTTTAAAGTCAGTCTGAGGGAAATTAACACCATGGCTTTTCATCTAACCTTCAAGCCCTATTTTCACTTTTATCTCTTTTTAAGAGTACTTTAGTGTGTGTATTTCTACCAAGAACATACACCGAACTCTGGCCAGATCCAGAAATTATGTCTCCTATTCAGTATCAGTCAGCTGCAAAGACTTAGACCTCTTTAGGACATGATTTCCGTTGATTAGCAACTGAATATATCAAAATACAGGGCAACATAAAATCTGCTGAACCTTTGTACATTATAACATTTTCTACATGGAGAAACATAGCTATTTCCTCCATATGCATTAGCCCTGTAACACTTACTGTAGATTAAATTGAGCTCAAACACTGATATCTTTGTAGAGGAATGTTAAATCCTGAATAGAATTAATGTAGCATTGAGATAAATGGAGTACTCATACAATGTTTCTTCAATATGGCTTTTTGATTTCTTTACTAAAAGCAAACCTCTTAAACACAAAATTCTGGAAGACATGCCATGGAGGATGGTTTGAGGCAACATTTGAAATATTTTTTTTTCCATTTTACAAATTTTATATATTTCATGAAAAAAGATCAAAAACACATCTGAATTCTAGCAAATAGTTCCCTTACTTAAAAAATAAAATCATAAATACTAAGTTGTTTGGTTTTGACAGTTCTTAAGCAGTGCTGTTCCTCTGAATGAAAACAGAGAGACGTTGAAGACTCTCAAAGTGACATTCAATAATTTAGGAGTGAAGCAATTTAGAGTACATGATGGGTCAGCAAGTGAAAGAGACAGAAGTGTATATGCATGCTTCTGCATCCATGCAAGCCTATACATAGAAAGGATAAAGGGAAAGAGGAATGGCAGAATGTTAGGAGCTGGAAGGGACCTTGAAAGATCACAGTCCACCCCCCTTGCCAGAGCAGGATTCCCTAGACCAGGTCACACAGAAGTGTGTCCACACAGGTTTTGAATATCTCCAGAGGAGACTCCCCAACCTCTCTGGGCAGTCTGTTCCAGTGCTCTGGCTCCTGAACTGGGAAAAAAAAATTCTTGTATTCAACATGGAACGTCCTATGCTTCAGCTTACAACCATTGCCCCTTGTCTTGTCACTGGGCTTCACTGAGAAGAGCCTGACCCTGTCCTCCTGACACTGACCCTTCACATATTTAAAAGCATAAATGAGGTCACCCCTTAGTCTCCTCTTCTCCAAGCTAAAGAGATCCATCTCCCTCAGCCTTTCCTCATAAGGAAGATGTTCCACCCCCCTTTCTGTTCTCAGATAACATTAGATTCAACCACTTTAGTGAGATTATGTGGAACACACTGCTTAACTTAAAGCCTCTTATAAAAAACCATACAGTGGTATTTCTCCATTAGTATGTATATCTTCATCACTCAGAACAGTGCAGCTGGAGATGCTCATGATCATGCCATGGAAAAAAAAAAGCAAAGTACTCTTCTGTTGGAGCATGGAAATGGTTACTTTGTGAGAACATAGAAAGTTTGAGTCATTTCTACTGATAATCTGTGTTCTGACATTGTACACTGATCCACCCCACACCCATCTGCAGTGAAATAAGGTTACAGAAAAGAATCAGAAAAGACGTGAGCACAGAGGCTTGAAACTGTTGGCTAATTATGCAAGATTTTGCCATGCTTATTAATCTTTAAGCCCTTAAGCAATCTTTTTATTTTTCCCTGTTAAATACTCTGAAGTTAGTTAAACTGCACAGCAGCAAGGCTGTCTGCCTGCAGAAAACATGCATCCAAAATTCTTTTGTAATCCAAACACACACACAAGGCAGCAGACTGGACTTTTTGTGGTTTTATATTTTTTGGAAGCTGAAGCTTACAAATACCATATATGACATGCATGGATTAGAAAATACTGCAGCATCTCAGCTTCTCTAAGCAGGGAAGGAAGCATCCTTCCCCCACTCCTCTTAGACTGACATTAAAGCTTCCTTAAGTTTCCTACCTTAGCTCTCCAGCTGAGAGATCCATAAACTACTGAATCTCTTGCTTCTTTTTCTTTAGGATTGTTACAATGTGCAGCTTTCTTTGTGTTGCACATATGCCAGCAGTCTTTTAAAGAGCCACGCTTGCTCTCCTACTGGTCATCTTCACAACAGACAGTAAGTTGTTTTCAAGAGAACTGCTCTGATTTCCACTGCTTTTCTATGAGAGCAGAAGCAGTTTCTCTCTCCCACCACCTTAAAAAGTACTAGGCAGAAGAAATAGACAAGGTTTTAAACTCCTATCAACAGCTCTTGGAACTAATATTAGTGCTGATCAGATTCTCCCAGTTAAAAACTGACAGGGTGAAACAGTCTGACATTTTCCTGCAAGATGATTTGTTAAAAATGATAAGGAAATGTTAAACAGTGAGTACAATGTAGTCTCTAGTGAGTCCATCAGAATCACATCGTTTGCTTCAGCTAGTAAAGGATTTTTTCTTTGCTCTCTGTTCAACATCACACACAATAAAGCACAAGTGCCCCAGATACTTATTTTCTTTCCAGAACCATTATTCAGAGTGGGAGTTGCACATATGTTCTTGAAAAGACTTGAAGTTTAGAATCATTTCATTTGTTGCCAGTAGTTTCTCAAATTATTTCATGGACATTAATTCATGTTCCAGCTACCTAAGCAATCCTAATCCATGCCACTGCAAGGAAGTTGGTCTCCAAAATAAGCAAACGAACTAAATATCCTCATTTTTCCTCTTCAGTGTAACCGTAAAATACCATGGAACGCTATTCTCAGGATGAAAGGTTCCCAAGTGTTCCTGCATCTTTATCCCTCTCTCAGTCATCATAGAATCATCTTGATTGGAAAGGACCTTCAAGATCATCAAGTCCCACTGACAGCCCTACATTACTGTTATCTCTAGACCATCCCCTTAAATGCCATGTCTACCTGTTTTTTGAAAACCTCCAGTGATGGTGACTCCACCACTTCCCTGGGCAGCTTATTCCAATACCTCACCACTCTTTCGGTGAAGAAATTTTTCCTAATATCCAATCTAAACCTCCCATGGCACAACTTGAACCCAATTACCTCTAGTCCTATTGCTAGTCACAAGGAAGAAAAGGCCAACACTAGCCTCTCTACAACCTCCAATTATGCATGGATGAAGCAAAATATTTCTGTAGTTGTTAAGTTCTTTTGTGACCAAAGAGGGAAGGAGTAGGATTTCAGGATACGTTAACACCTCTACAAGGAAAATGTGTTACATAGTCCAACTCATTTTGTTAGCCTCCGTCCAAAGGAGAAGCAGTTAGCTAGCAGAGCTACTTATGTTAAGAAGTAAAAGGGTCTGAGACTGCTACACTTGAGTCAGATTAATGTATTCACATCTAGATGCCTTCTTGACAATGACCATAGTAAAAACTTGCTCCATGGAAGTGCTAAGGCCTGTTTGACTGCAGTAAAGTGTAACTGGCAGGAAATGTTATAAAAACAACAAACAAACAAGAACCACCAAAAAACCGAACCTACCAACCACCAAAACCAAACAAAGAAACAAATAAAAATCAACCATGGAGGAAAAGAAGAAAAGCTCAGTCATAAGCATCCCAGATATCGAGAGAGGAGCTAAAGCTCTTCACACCGTACCACTTCTTGTAGGTACATGAGGCTACAACAGCCCAGATCAAAGAAGCTAACACATTGCAGAAGTGACTTTTGAATTGTGGAGGGCCCAGAGAGAGTTAATAATAAAGTACACCTCAAAAGAAAAATCTCGAGTTTCCCTGCTGAGTTACAGTCAGTAGGAGCAGTCTGGTTATAGCTGAGAGCAGAAAGCAGCCCTCCATGCCCAGGCATTATCAGCCCTTTATTTAAGAACACAATATTTACTTGATTAATGTATACACTGTTTTGTCATTAGTTGTCAGTGCACCTCCCAAAACAAGTTGTGCCTCTGTGGTTTTATAATCATGGGAATATTCTCGGTGGCCCTATCGGATGGGTTTCATTCTGGCTCCAGACATCTCTGGAAAATAACCTATTGAATCACATCGGAAACCAGGGCAGAGTTGACTTCCTGATGGACTCCAAACAATCCAAAGGCTCTCCTTGAAAAGCACAGCCTGTGCTCTGCTATTTGTGCAATGCCACACTGCCTTGCAGCTGGGGTAATCGGCTCCATCTCAGTGACTCCACCCTGACTGAAATGGGTGAGGAAATAGCAATCTATTGTTCCAGAAGTTTATGCAAGAGCTTCTTTTAATTTTTTTAAAGTTATTATTTTTTAGCTATAACACAAAGAAAAATATAAGAACCCCAAAATCTTTCCTTTTCCTATTATCATATGAAGAAGAAAAAAAAGCATTTCCAACTCTAACACAGTGCCAAATTGTTCAGTAGATTTCAGAGACTTTGAGACACTGACAGACTGCAACTTCTGCTGGTTACCAGAGGGATTTAAGAGGTTCTCTCTCTTAAAATAGTTTTATTTTTGTCTTCCTGAGAGTCAAAACTTGCCACTTTCACACTGCTTTCAGTAGACATTTTCACCGTGCCATACTAAGCCATGTCAAGGGACTTTGGAGAGGCCCCTGAGATTCTTCTGTCTAAGGTTAAACAGGGAGTATTGGTTGCACTCCTGCAAACATTCCCACCAGAAACACTAAAATGTAGGGGAAAACCACTTCATATGTGTTGTTTCACTGCACAACCCCCCCCCCCCCTTCAGCATATTCTAATGGCAATATATCAAAGTGGATTACATGAGTTGTATTTACCCTGTATGAAGTGACATTGTGACACAATAGAGTACCTTAAAAAAATCATTATGCCTCAAGGGCTTGTAGCTCAAATGGAATTTAAAGGGATATTAGCCAGCCATGCCCAACCCCACTCTGTTGTTACCCACAACAGCAGGGTACTTTCTACGATGAGTCAGACCTTAGAGATTCTTTCCTCGTGCACAGGAAACACTGATTAATTGGAACAGTGACAAAGAAAAAAAGTCTCTTTACCTGGTAAACAGAATTCAGCAGTGGGATTTTACTTAATGAATAGTATAGAGTTAAGTACTTCGATCTGTGGAGGTAGGAGGTGTAGAAAGCTGATTAGGTAGCTCATATCCTATTGCTTTTTCATCTGCTGGAAGCTTGATATTTTTAGCCATCTTCTCACACAGTAGTCACCACAACTGCCAAATTTTGTGTTGTGCGGTGATGCATAGAGAGACTTCCCCAAATTAAGGTAGGAATAGAGATCCCCACTCCATCTGGTTTCCCCATAAATATTCCATTTCCTCACACTGGACACCTGCCACCTCCCCAGTCCCCCTTCAATTCCTTCTGTCCCACTCCAGTGAGCTTCTTGCTCAGCCCCTCTCCCTGCAATAGAAGATACTTGTGAGTTTGACACATCTGGCAATAAATCAGCAAAGGCCCTGACTACTGTTGCATTAAGCTTGCTCTGGGTCTTAGTACACAGTGCACTCTGGGGTACAGTTCCACTACAAAGCATACTGGATTTAAATTGTTTATCTATCTAAGCCTTAATCTGTGACCTCTACAAATTTCTCTAAAATGAAATAACCTTTTACTTATATCATCTTTGTTTAAGAAATAGGGGAAGATTAAAGGCACAAAACACTCCTGGCACTGACCATTCTCACTGAAAGCCAATAGGACATGGACATCTTGTGTATGTCTTGGAAAAATGTCTTCCACTATCATCAACAAAAAAGAGTTTATAGGATATGTGGGTAGCAGAAGACTTGATATGACTGCAGGAGCAGCCAGCAGATACTGACTGGCCTCTTTGACCTAGCAATGATGTTTAAAACTAAAAAAAACCCCAACAAATTCTAAGTACGGGTTTACAAAAGAGAAAAAGGGATGAGAGAGACCTAAGGGAGGAGGGCTACCTCAGAGCATAGTGGTGGGATTCAGAGAGAAAAATTAATCATTAGGATTTAATCCATGTTTTAAGGAAACGAGGCCACTTCATGTTGTCCCAGGTGTTGATACAGGAAGATACAGGAGTTAGAGGCAGATAATTGCCTGAGGGCAGGAAAACAAGCAACAGGCAGCTCAGTAAATTCTCTCTAACCTTTAAGACTTGAGGGAATGTCAAAATATAAAATTTATTCAAAAAAATATCCAAAAGCAGCTGAGGAGAGTGACAAGAAGCATGACTGTTTATGTGAAAGGGGACTGGTTAATTACAAAATAAAGCTAGCCCAGATTCCCTGTAATTTAATTCAAAGAAAAATATTATTTTCATCAAGAAAAAAGAAAACAAAGAAAATTCAACATCATCCTTATTTTTCAGAACTGAAATTTTCATTCTTTTCTACAAGAGAACAGTATGTGTAAGTGACTAATAACAATCCATCTATCTGGACTTTCAGATAAACTCATGTTAATTCAAACTACACAAGAAAAAAAAATATATATTGCCTGCCTCAGAGAATTTGTGAAAGTGTTATGGTCTGCAGAACCATCATGCACCATCAGCAAACTTTAGAGAATCTTTAATGTTACACCACAGTGCTGTTCCAGTTGACAATTAAAATAGTTAATGTGCAAGCTGGCCTTTAAGTATTATGCTAATCAAAATAATGGATTGCTTTTGTATGATGACCCCATAGCTGTATCTTAGTCAGTGCTCAGTGGACAAAAAGATTTCTTTTTTAATAGTGCCCAATTGTGACACTTGTAATTGTGTGTTTCTGTGGTGGTAATGAGGAAGGACAGGACTTATTACCAAGCTCATTGAAGACCTGAGCATATTGGTGATCTATGCAGATATTATCTGAGTAAGTGTGGCTCCCACAGTTATCGTATTCAACCTCAAGGTCTTCCAAACTCAGAGGTAGCATGAGGGATTCTGTCCTTTAGCATTTCTATATTGCTCCCATAGGCATACAGTGTTTTCAAGCCCTCTTGCTATTAATATTTCTCTGCTATTTAGAGAAGTTGTCCTCCCCTGTGCCTACCTTTGTGTGGATTTATGGGGCATAAGGAATTGTAGTGCTGCTCTGCTTGGCCAGTTGTTCAAGGGCAAGAGGGAGTTTGTGGTTTTCCTCCCCTTACCTGTGCTCTGTGCTACCCATTCAGCAGCACAAACAAATTCGGTGTGTTCAGCTTGCCAAAGAAGATTAGTACCTAAAGATTGAAATTACAGCAGATTGTGTTTCAAGCCATGTTCCCCCTCCCCATTCTCCTTCTGCCTCCAGCTTTTTTTAATCTCTTTTCTTATTATAGGTGGTTTGTTTTGGTTTGTTTTGGTTTGTTGGTTTTGTTTTGTTTTTTTAATTATTTAGGTTAGAAATGAAATGGTTATGTTATGCTAATATCAAACACATTAATGTTAAGCAGAAAAAAATGGGAGGTAGGCTGCCAAAAGCTAAACCTTTGCTTTGAATTCATCCAGTAAAGTTCATTGAAATGGGAATTCACCCCTTTACTCTGGATTAGAATTAAAGCCCTGGTGTAAAGAGCTGTATAAGGGATAGTTGCTCAGATGATCCCAGAGAAGTACTATTCAGTATTACTGTTTTATTACAATTTTACTTCTGTCACTTTCTGTAGAAAATCCCTCATTCAAGCTCATAGAAGACCTAATCAGGAGCTTTGTCATGTTTATCAATGGCTGAGTACATATGCTCCAGCTGACAATGTCTAGAACTACAGACTTTTAGCTTATTAAGAAATATGTTATTAACATTAAATACAACTGCACTGGATTTACCAAAGCACAAATTTGGTCCTTATTTCCAGTTCCTTTTCCATGACAAATTCCATGGTTTCCCTTGCCTGCAGCCAGAATTTTGTTTGAAAATAAGGCTTATCCTGTTCTAAAACAGAGCAAAGGAGCCTTTAAAAAAATTTAGACAGAAAATACAATAACTTTCTCAAGGTACATTTTTTCATGCAAGTTTCTCTTTCCAGAGTTTAAGACTTATTTTTGTGGACATGCAGGATGTGGCTCCCAATTCCGATATTTAATTAACAAGGATAAACACTTGCATAAATTATTAATTCTTTTCTGGCACCATTTTTGACCCCATGGACAACAATACCATCATTCCAATCATTTCATTCTATCAGACTATATTATCACCACATATTATTTCCCTTCAAAAATGTTTATATAAAATTTATAATGTGATGAAAAGATCTTTCCCCTAATTTTTGTATGCAAATGTAAAATCTTGCCCATTCCCTCACAGTATTTGTTCTGCTTAATTGCATTTTAAATGAACAAAAAGCAACTACCCCAAAGACATTAGCATGTTTCTGACAGGACTCTGTGGATTCCGTTGGTCCATGCTGAGAAGTTGCTGCATCTCAGATAGGATCTGATCTTCACAGATAGCCTGTCCTGAGGCTGGAAGGAGAGCAGTCCTAGAGAAAGGCTTTGGTGAGTTTTCCCCCCTTCTCTTTTCTTATTTGTTTTCAGTGTTAGAAAATTCAAAGCCTGGCAATGGCTTGGAGAAAAAGAGGCTTTTTCTACAATCACAGGTTCCTACTTCAGCCAAAACAACTTCAAAGAATTCTGAAGAGTTAGACAGGGCTGGTTGGCTAAAGTGGCTGTAGGCTCCAAGAGACAGTAATAAAGAGAGCACTGCCAGCCATTCAGTTGAAATGAATCCTAGAAAGAAATAGAATACAAGTCCAAATTGATTTTCATAAGTGTTGTGTCTGCAGCTGTGCTATGAGCCCTTGTCTCCCAGAAACCACCTGTATTTACCCCTCCAATATTTGGCCAGGCTGAGCTTTGGTGCGCAGCAATCTTCAGCCATTCACGAAGACTGGGTGGAAAGAGGGCAACGTATCCCACAGTCCTTTCCCCTTATCAGTGGTTATGAAAATCCTTATATCTACCATCTGCAAGAGCTTTACACTATGACAATTTCAGGAAAATAAGTTAATAACAGTCTTTATTGAGATTTTTACAGAATCTTGAATATTTTCCTAGTTTATTCATAAATATATAGGAATAACAGGCTTCAGAGGAGAAGGATGGTTTAAAGAAAAATTTTTCCATAGACAAAACAGTCTTTTAAGGTTGAAGGTGAATTTCTTGGCTACATAACCCCTCCAGAGTCTGTCAGAAACCTAAGAAGTTCTCTGAAATTTTGTAGAAGACTAAACACCTAGAGGGCTGTAATAATTGATGGTAAGAAGAAAGCTCTGTACTTTTGAAGTTAGTTTTCGATGTGAAAAGTACCTAGTGCTATTTAAATAAAAGATTATTTCTTCTTTAGTGAAAAGAAGAATAAGAAAAGTATTGAGGAGAATTAGAAAAGTATCAAGGAGATTTTTCCAGTGGCTTCTTATCCTGAAAGGGACATTTCTCGTTCTACTCGAGAAATTAATTTGAACTACAGAGCCTTTCAAACTAATTTTAATTCTTCAGAACTTCCAATACATTCAGTTATTTAAAATATTAATAAGCACTCACTTTTAACAACACTTGAGATGGTTATCAGCTCTTCTTTTTCAAACTTCCTTGCTTATTGTGAGTAGTTAAAAGGGTTTCATGGTGGATATAGCTGAGAGGTTAGAGGTAGAGGGATAAGAAGGGTATTTTATAATGCACACTTTATAGTGTCTAGGTTGCCTAAACAAGTGGCATATCACAATTTCATCTCTTCCAGAGTAATATCTCTCTAAAGTTTGATTTAGTCTTTCACAGTTAGAAGGGTTAGAAATATCAAGTATAATAACGTATGCTGAAACACCTTCCCCTCAACACACAACACCGAGCAAAACCAAACCAACCAAAACCCCCAAATCACTTAACACTCACTCCACTGTATATAGCATATAAAAATACATATAAAAGCAATGCCAAAGTTTATCCATTATGGCCTGCTAGCACAAAAATTTAGTTTTTTCTGCTCCCATTTTTTCATGATACAGAGGCAAAACTGTACCTCTTCTAGTTTCATTTTTACACAGTAGATTTACAGTCTAGATATTTCTTCTCCTGGGATCACTCTCATATTTCTTTAAACATCTGATGACATTTTTGCATCTCTTTTCCACAGAAGGTTTTTTCAGTCTGCTCACTGTACAGAGATTCTGCCAGCTCTTACAGCTGTGTGCAAGCCCTGAAGAGTAAAGCCCTGGTGTGTGACACACAGGCTGATTAGAATATACTCACTTTGATAGCAGATTAGTTTTCAAGAGGGATTTGAGCTGGGCAGCAGCATCATAGGAAGTTTAGGCAACTGTGTGATAAATCAAGGTAAGTGTATCTATTTCAACAACCAAATCCATCACATCACTCTGATGAAATTTTTTTCTTACTGTGTTGTTACAGACACCAACATCATGCCCTCAGCAGAGGCCAGTTTACATGCAAAGGGAAATGTCAGACTGCTCATGTTAAATAGATGCATTTTCATCAGCTTGTTTCCATAATGAAAGGCCTTCTCCATTGCACAAAGGCTAGTTTTAAATATCTGCCTGCAAAAGTGAATAATTAAGTCAGAAGTGGAATGAATATTACCTGCATTTTTGTAAAAGTATTGTGTGAATCTGAGCTCCCCAAAACTTGTGACATAAGTGTCAACTGATGGACTGGTGAAGTGTTTGAAACCCTTTCCAGAGCTGATGGTATAGTTTCTGCTTGCTGAGAAACAAGCACGATGCTGCCAGTCAAAATATTTGCTGAATGAAGGACAGAAGTGCTAAAATAAAAATATTGCATTGTATAGCTCAATACAAGCTTTGAAAATGCAAGAGGGAAGAAAAAAAATCTGTTCTTCTTTTTGTTGTCATGACTGGGCCCCTCTTTTCTTTCAGGTCCCTGCTTTCTATGTTCATAGACATGCTATTTTCTGGCTTCCTGACTGTTGTTTTTTTTTGGCTCCAAATCTGCCAAGTCACTGTCTATTAGTAAATGTTTCACTCTTAGCTTTCCTCTAGACCATTTTATTCCACACAGACATTTCTTTGTTGTTGAAGTTTGTTTTGGTTTGGGGTTTTGTTTTTTGGGTTTTTCTTTTTCCATTCTTGCTGACAGTTATAAAATCCAAATATCTCTAAAAGCAAAAAAGAAAAATTGGATGATATGGGGTTGATTTTTTTGCAGGGACTCTAAGACTTAGACCATAACACTTAGACCATATCACACATATCACTTAGACCATAACAAAGGATCTGTTAAAAACATCTTTAAAGTTTACAGATAAGAGTGAGTTCTTCCCTAATATCTATAACTTAACACAATTGCTAGATGGGATTTCCTCATAAAGCATGGCCACCTGTGTCTAAACTATTTACCTAGAATCTGTTACAGTCAAAGGACAGACTATTAAGAGTTCAACAACTGACTAAAGCTTATGCCTGACATATCCTTAAGGGAAACTAATTTTCTCTTAGAATTGCTTATTTATTCTAGTTTTAACAGGAGTTTGGTTCACCAGCTCAAAAAGATATCAACATTTCAGAAATGAAAATCAGATAAGACAATCTCTTCTGGAGAAGACTTCTCAGGCCACAGGTGCAGCAAAATGCTTCTGAATTCAATAAGGTGCTTTGAAAAGCAGAGAAGAGCAGACAGATAGGACAATGCAGAGAGTACTCAATATATATGGGATGAAATATACCTGGGGAGAGAGATCCAGTGAGAGTCAAGAGGTAAAGCTGTTGGAAAGGTGGATTCATACTGACTCTCTGCTTACTATTTTATTAAGTATATATTTATGGCCATCTGTTTTTAAGATAAGATTTTGCTTCCTCTGACTCCAGGCCAGTATGTGTGGAAAAATAACACACTAAGCAGGCTGGAGGTGAGGATTAATGGCCATAGACTGGTGTGGAAATGAAGAAACTGGAAATTATTTCTTTCTTCTCATAAGTTCATTTCACTAGATGTATGAGGCAAGCTGACAGAAATACTTGCCCCACAGATCATTTGGAGAATCTAGCAAGGCACAAAATCTCCAACACAGGAGACATAAATGAGTTTTCCTGGGGCTTCAAACACACGACTCAGACTTTTGTTACAAGACATTATTTCATGAGTACATCCAAAAGAAACTGAACTAAACCTACAGGATAACTCCCCTTAAACAACTGTGACTTCCTAGCTGCGTATAACACATACACTGGCTATTTACATCAAGTCATAGTGGTTTCTCTTATCATAAAGCTTTCTGAGTTTAACATAGCTATTGTCAGAACACTTTAGAAGAAATTTTTTTTTTGTCTGCAGAGCAAGGACTCTTTTCTTATGCACCTATAAAGTGCAATGCAAACTGCAGACAGTTTCCTGGATATGAAGAGATTGTGCAAATCAAAGAAGTTGTACAGCATTTGGTTGGCATATCTACTTACATCCTCACTTCATAAGGCAAAGGAAGATGATGTTTGGGGTTGTTTTTTTTGTGGGTTTGGGGTTTTTTCTGATGTGCTTGTGTTGTTTGTTTCAGTTCCCACCCCTGCCTTTTCTCTCTCACTCTTCTCCTTCCTTCCACAAGCCCTATGTTTGAACTGAGAAGTACAGTGAACCTGCACAAACAATAACAGCAGCTTGTTAAGGTTAAATATGATAATTCAAAATCAATTAGATGGTATTTGGGAAGGTTAGAGGGATATGGAGTTAATATATGGAATCAGCTGTGATGGCCAAGTATCCTTTAACTCATTCTACAATATGTCTTGCACTATTGCCAATGAAACTGTAGTACCTGTTTTACAGTTCATCTCACTGAAGCACAAGCCAGATCAGTGTTTACATATGTGTATTGCTGCCTCCACACAGTTGCCATGAATCCAAGCAGAAGCAACAGATTTGTTATAATCATTCTTCACTGAAAAGATAATCTACTAGCACATTGCATTATTAACTGTATTTTTCAGTTCAATTGTACTAAGCTTATATGCCCCTTACAATTTTATGATGCTCAAGAATGGTATAAAATTGTTCTGAGTGGGTATTAGCAGACCAAATAGAAAATTGTAAGAAGTGCATGTAGCAAGTGCTTTACTCATCTGAGAATCAGGGAACCAAAACATATATGACTCTGTGAAGACTGAGGACAACATTTTAACTTTCTCCTGCTTACTCCATCTACTTGCCTTCCAAGTAGGTGGTTAGGAGACAGCACTGCTTTAAAAAGGCAATGGTTACTCTTGAGTTTAGTCAAAAGAATAATCCAGGATAAATGATTAATTTGAGAAAATGTAGCTCTCTCTTCAACCACATCCAGGCTTCTTATCCCTGTGAACATCAAACAATTCTCATATGCAGTACCTGGCCTCCAGAAGATATTTCCTTGAAATTGCTGCCTTTTGCAAGACTTTCCCCTGGTGCTTGTTGTGGGACTGGTAGTTATTCTTCTGGTTGACTTTTCTGTGTTTGTCACTGTTTACAGTAACAGCCTTGAGGTTCTTGGTTCTGGTCTCAGGGCTGGTGCTGTATACATTTACAGGACTTGACATCTTGAACACATCACCCCCCTGAATTTACCCTTAGACCCAGAGCACCTGCCATCTTTCCTCTTGATAAATAGGACTATTACACAGAAAATGGTCACAACAAACTGTCATTTGATATATTCAGAGTAGCTAAAGCTGCCTCCATCCTACATCACAGCTGGGAGGAAGCCCCTGAGAAATCCAAACTGTCTCTTCTTCCTTGCTGTACATCCCATAGTCCAGGCCAGACTGATCTCTTCTTTTGCAGGACTGTATTTACTAGTAGGGATTTAATTTGTATCTCTTCAGCCTGCTCAGAAGCTAGTGAAACTTGATCCCAAATGACACAATACCCACTGGTCTCAAAGCTTTCCAGTTGCTCCCACCTCTTCAAGACAATGTAATGGTGCCCCAGGTTACCTGTCCTGTTTGTTTTGAATAAAGGTCCCTTGACATTGTGGCTTTCCAGTTCAGCAGCTCTGCATTTATGAGCCTGACATTTGATTTTTCCTAAAGCAGCTGGGCCTGGCAAGTGAGCAGGTTTCCCTTGCTCGGAGGAAGCTTCTACTCTCTACAAACATCTCTTGCATCTAAAGGCATGAGCAAGATTTTCCCCATCAGAATACCCAAACACGGGCTGCAGAGTTAGTTTCTCCCTTCCCACAGCTTATTATCTACAGAATCTGAAATTGAACAAAACACAATTCTGAGGTACTGAGAATGAAACTAAAGCCCCTCTCCAGAATCATGCAGAGCTAAATCTAGAGCTTTTGATATCCAAATGATAGATGCACCCTGTTTGACAGTGTTTTTCTCTGCCACTCCAAGAAAAGCTTATGATATTTGAACTTTCCCCATTTCTGCCAGTTTTTTTTGAGAAGGAAAAAGTCAAAACTAAAATAAATTTTCATATTCAGTGATATATTCACTTTTCTTGAAAGAATTCAAATAACTTGATATCTAAAGACTATTTGGAGGACATAATTCAACGAAAACATTGCACTTAAGAAAGTAACTTTCCCTTACAGACATACAGATCAATCAATTGAACAATTAATGAATAAAATCATGGGGGCTTTTTTCCTAGTAGAAAAGTCAAAGAAACATTTTCTTGAGAAAGGTGGCATGTGGGCATTTGTCAAACTGATAAACAAAGCTCTATGCATAACACTGTGATTAAGCTACTAATTTCTATATAGCTTTGGTTCCATAAAGTGTGAACATCTTTAAACTTTTCACATTTGTGAAAACTCCAGATGCTTGCCAGTGGTTCATAATGATTTACTACCTCTCTAATTTAGTCTGCTTTTCCCCACTTTCTGAGACAGTCAGTTTCCCTTGATTTATTCAGGTTATTTTTCCCCTTTCTACAGTCTAATTGCAAACTATTTACTCCAAAGTATGATAATATATATAGAATCCCAACAGTGCTGGTAGCTGCACTTGCTCAGCTGTGTCAGGGGAGTCAGTTCTGTTCAGTGAGGAAAGGAGTGAATCTATACCATCCCTAAAAGCACCTTCCCATGTAATTTATAAACTTCATCTAAATAAACATTTGGCCTTAAAACTTTCTTTCCCATAGGAAACAGAAAGAAAGGCTTTAGCCCAAAGAGACTTCATGCACAATTGGAAAAGGTATCCATAGGTTTCTCTTTTTGAAGTATTCTCTTGTGTTTGGAAAGAGCAGTTCTTCTATTGACCAGATACACTGTAAAAGTAGAAAAATAAACTGCAAAAACCATGGGAGGTAGAAGCTTTCATCAAAAGAATATAAAATGGCAGAGGAGCTACTCTTGCTGAGCTGTTGCTCTGCATAATTGTCCAGGGAGTTTTCTACTGAAGCCTGCAGAATTTTTTCCAGTGGAATGTTTTTTCTACCAGAAAATGATGATTTGATAAAATTGAAATTTTCACAGCTGTACATTGATTTCTTCTAAATTTTTAAGGATCATTATTAAAACAACTTGTTGAGGTAGTATTTCAACTGGTTTTAATGTAATGAGTTGATATCAAGTGTTGCAAATTTTTATTTTTATAAATTTTGTTATGAACCCAAACATTAAAATTTCAACATTCCTTCTTCGGGTGAAGGGAAGCTTTTTCTAGTATCAGCAGCTCCTGCAGATGGGCCATTCCTCTCTGCCCTGAGGCCTCCTGATGTTCCTGTAACCTGCTGGAGGCCAGAGAGCTCCTCAGCAGCTCTTGCTCCTTCTCCTGTGCAGAGCATGGGGCTCAGTGTGTGGACATGTATGCCTGCCTTAAGGAACACTGATGCTTGGCTATCATTTCATTCTGTCCAAGCTAGCAATGTGTATTTGTCCTTAGCTATACTGTTATACTAACATACCTCTAAGTTTGTGAAAATTTAAAAAATCTTTGAGGCTTCAAAATGGTACAAATATGTAATTTCCTTTTAATTCCTCTTCATCTATTTCTCCACAAACACTGGAAGTGTCCAGCTCCCATAAATTCTTAAGATAAAAATTATTTTTGACCTTTCTGTAATCTCTAGATTCCTCCTTCCTTTCTTTTCTCAGAGATTTTCTGGCTTTCAAGCTTGGCAAATAATTTAACAAAAACACTGCATGAATTCTGAGAGAATAGCATCTGATTAAATGTTGGAAGTTAATTGTAGCCATATTTATTTTCAAACATTAGAACAGAATAATCTCCATTAAAACTTTGACCTTTGAAAGCCACAATACTTGACTTATCTTGAGAGAACACTTCCTCCATTGTAAGGCCTGGAGTATAATGCTGTCTGCTCTGAACAACAAAACTGCTTGCTCTAAGCATTTTAAGTGTAATTCAAAGGAAAAGGATCTTAAACTCTACAATCCATATTCACATTTTTAAGTAGCTTTCTCAAATACTCTAAAAGACTCTAACCAGTCAACTCCTCAGAATAATTTATATAATTTAAAGTTTTAAATTTGGCTTGCAGCTGCCCAAAACTCCACTAAAACACATACTAAGAGAATCAAGATCTATACTATACAACTGACTATCATCAGGGAACAACTTAATTTGCTCAGATGTAAAAAAAAAGAAAAATAAATATGAGTCCGAGATGAACAGTTTACATTAAGATATGCAAAGAACCATGAGTTAAAGCAACAGAGGTTTTGTTAAACTTCCTTGTTCTTCAGCTTCACAATCCCTGCTTACTAGCAAAACTGAAAGCTGAAATACTGAGGAACTGTACACGGAATACCTCCACCGCCTGCTCTAAAAGCATAACATCCTCTCACGAATTTTCAGGCTTTTACTCCACACACTTCTGAAGGTTTTGATATGGCCTGTGCAGTCTATAACTAATTTATACTTATTACACTTCTACTGTCATTTTATCTGAGCAGTGGTAAGGAAAATAACATGCTATATCACTGCAGAGATCTTGTCAATTAAATGCAGAGAGCACTTCAGTATCTGTATACACAACTCTGCAGTTGAACTGAAAGTGCATAAAAACTATTAGGAATATGCCATGCTGCCTGTATGTACCATTACTCTGTAAAATACTTCAATATTGCAATAATATCTGCCAGCTGCTACTCACTGCACTTCACATCAAATCAAATGGCATAATTGTGTGGAGCCGGGACCAGTGTCAGCTATTATGTGGCAGTTTTTCCTAAGGCGACACACTGACAGACAATCAAAACTTTTCTTTAATATTTCTTACTGTGTTTCAGCTAGTGATACTACCTGTCATGTAGCAATCATTTCTTGCTTATGATAGAGAAATAAAAACAGAAAACAAAAGAACTTGGATACCCATCTCGAGTGTTTGGATTCAGTGAAGTTTGTTCATGTTTGGGTTAGCCTTTGAACTGCAGCATGCCATGGTGTGGTCATAGACTTAGGTTAGTCATTTTGGAGAATGTCAGATTCTCTTAAAATCCAAGACTCTCTTGCAAAAACCTGGCTCTTCATGTACACTAACTCTTCTAGCACGTCACACTGACTATGGTAGAAAGATGTCACAGATGGAAATGTTCAGCCTGGATGGGCTAAGCATGCAAAATCTGGATTTTATTTGAACTACTGTTGGAGGGGAGTGAAATATGATAATAAATTCTTGTCATACCACATTGGTTGAAGTCCCAGCTTCTCCTTTATAACAGCAAAAGTAAAAACAAACAAGAAAGAAAAAATTCCAAACTTAAAGCAATCCTTCCCAAAAAGTAAGTGTGGCTGTATCATGTAATGGTACAGAGGACTTAGTCTGCTATTTCAGCATTTGACTGCCTTTGTCCTGAGCACTGGCTAGGGTAAACTTTGTACCACAAAACTGATGAATTGTACTTTGTGTGGAGAATTCTGGTCATGGTGTAAATCAGGAATTTTGTAGTTTGAGAGCCTCAGATCTCTCCTCAAGCTCTAACAAAATACATTTTTTCCCCTACAGATTCTTCTAAGCAATTTTTTATTTTTTACCAGAACTCTACATTACTTTAAACAAAAGCATTTTCAAATCAAAACCACAAATCTAACTGTCTAATATGGCCTTCATATTACACTGGATAATCAATTGCTTTCTAGTTCCTACAGCAGAATCACCTATTCATGGCCAGCATTTCATTTTGTGCCTCAAATATTTTTCTTCCTCATTCCCCCACACATCTCTATACCTCCATTCTTTTCTGTCTCTACTCTTACTCTTTCAGTTTTCTGACACTATCCAACATTATTTTTCCATCTCTTAGCCAAGGTTTTCCACCTAAATAATGAATCTTAGTGCTTGTTCCTTTCTATCCAGCATTATCTTGATCAACTGTAGCACCTTCCTTTGCTCAGAAATTGCCAGGGATACAGCTAGGGAGACCAGACCTATGAAATGACGGTACAAAAGACTGAAAGAAAGAAAACCAGTACAAGTAGGAGCAGCAAATAGGGTCATTACCTAGTTTGGGAATGTAGGTGTGCAAATAATGCTTGCTGTAAGAAGCTGGAAACAATGAAACTGATGGATGCGAGGATTAGACTGGATACATAGAAAGGAAGGGCAAAGCCTTAGATTTGTGGAGGGTACTGCACAGAAATGGACAGAAGAAAAAAACACATCAAAAGGTTCAAGTAAGCAGTAAGACATTTTAGGATGAAGCTTTGCTCATCCAAACCTCTAAACCATTGGAGGTTCACCCATCACTAATCTTGTCCCTCTTCATTTATGAGAAAACATGACCAAATATAATCAGTTACAGGATTCTAGGTTACGGTTATATCAGATTATATCTCCTGTAACAAGATGCAGTGCAGTGGTATGGCCTGCATTTCAGCTGTAGTAACAGTCAGCTTTTTTCTTTAGATGTCACATCTTACTATAATTTACTGTCTGGAAGACCTGTAATTAAAACCATCTGCTTCACTTTTTCTGTGCACATAAAGGGTTCCACATTTCTGTAAACTTTGCCAACAGTAAACTCATCTCTCTGTCCACTAACCTGTGGCCCAACTACATTTAATAAGAGTAATTTAGAGAATGATATTTGGTTTCACTCCATTGCTGTGAATTGCTGCTCTCCTATAATAGCCTGAAAAGTACAAGAGCTAAACCAGTTAATCTGAAATAGGTTAAAACTGAAAGCTACTTTTTAGGAAGAGGTGGTTATATTCTTTTAATCGGTGCTACATCACTCCACAGTGACTTATTTGCCTTTTCCAACAACAAGCATACTTTTTAGGACAGATACTGATCTCTATGGATGCAAAGTGGATGTAAACTTGTCACACATGAGAAACTTTGATACAGAGAAATCCCTAGTGGGAATAATGCTGACATACCTGGCTGTATGACACCATCCTGTACATGGGTACATCATATGCACAACTGCTACTGGAATAGACCAAAGATGTATCTGAAATATTACTACATTTTGGTGGTTGTTAGCTATTCTCATTGGTACCCATACCTGTTCCAGTCCTGAGCAGCCTCAAGGACAGACAGTGTAGAAGTGATGGGCCCCCAAGTGCTGGGAGCAGAAGCAGCTTATCATGGACTTTACATTAAAAAGCCATGAAAAGCCTCAGAAAGGGTCATACTTAACCTGTGATTCATTGGACTGTACCCATGATTTGGGCATTTTTACCTCCTTGAATGACAGTCTAGATAGCTGAATTTTTGGCTGGTTTCTGGTCACCTGTTCACATTCTGGCATTGTGGCTGCTGTGGTTTAACCCCAGCTGGCAGCTAAGCCCTATACAGCCTCTTGCTCATTCCCTATGCAATGGGATGGGGCAGGGAATTGGAAGAGTAGAAGTGATAAAAGTCATGGGTTGAGACAAATACAGTTTAATAGGTAAAGGAAAAGCTGTGCACACAAACAAAGCAGAATAAGGAATTCATTCAGCACTTCCCATGGGCAGGGAGGTGTTGAGCCATCTCCAGGACAGCAAACTCCTTCGCTCTGAACATTTTCCCCTTCTTCCCCCTTCCACCTGCTTTATACACTGGGCATTATATCATATGATATGGAATATCCATTTGGTCAGTTGGGGTCGGCTGTCTCAGCTGTGTTCCCCCTCCCAACTTCTTGTGCACTCCAGCTTCCTCACTGGCAGTGCAGTATGAGGAACAGAAGTGGCCTTAACTATGTAAGCACTCCTCAGCAGTAACAGAACCGTCTCTGAATTATGAGCACGGTTTTCAGCACAAATCCAAAACATAGCCCCATACCAGCTACTATGAAGAAAATTAGCTCTATCCTAGCCAAAATCAGCACAGTGTCTTTGCATTGTGTCCCTGCAACAGGAGCAGAGAACTGCAAGACAGGGCAGTGCAGGACACAGATATTGCGGGAATGAAGGCTAGACACCACAGTTCAATGCATTTTGATTCATTGCTGTGGCTAACTCCATCTCTCATCTTTGGACAACTTTCTTCCAGATCTCTCAATAAAACCAAGGCCACACAACAGTACTTTTTACCACACTGTCTGTCTCAATCTGACTTATCAATAGATACATGAGATGATAGTTGTACGAATATCACAGCTAAACCTCCTGGTTATGGCATAAGTGTCAATTGTTCAGCTTGCCTAACCAAAATCCATTGACTGCAGTTGAAAGACACCCATGTATCAGTAGAGAATCTTTTCTCTTCTAGCTTTTTTGCTTCTCCCTGTCAGAAAAAACCCTAAAATCTCACATTAACTGGAAAGATTCCTGTTTTGTAGAGATTTTAAACCTCAGCATTACTACTCATCTATTTATGTAATTACTGAACTTTCATACACAAAGAAGCCTGACTAGGAGGAGCTAAACCTTATAGGGCAGCCATCAGTCTGTGGGGTTTTTCTGTAGACAATGGAAAACAGCAGATATAGAGAGTGTATGTACATTATGTATAGTGCATTATCATAGGTAACTGTATTTTACCCACCTCCAGTAGCTGTGTACCTAGATCACGGTAACAGTAATCCAGAGGTTTTGATAAAAATTCAGCTACTGCTCTGAAATTATAACCCACAGCAGCCATGTGTTTTGTCCAGGATAGAGTATGAATTCAGTCAAAAATGATGGTCAAATATGGTGCTATTTTGAGAAATATTCCCTACAGATAATTTTCTGCACTGTATGTGGTAAACATTTATAGAGAGCATTACTGTTGATGGACATTGACTTTCATCAGCCATGCTAGAACCTGGAAACCTGTTATCCTCCTTGCTTTACTGAAAAGATAATACACCTTGATGTGTTTCAGAGAGCTTTGCTGATGCACTCTGCAGTCTAATCACACAAAAAATGATGTACTAACCTGCCTTGTACAACAGCAGATGACCTTGCCAGGAAAACATCACCTCTGAAACTGCTTCTAAGTGTGATGACAGCAGTTTTCCATTTTTAAGAGCACAACATCTCAAGCCCATAATGGTAAAAGTTGGCTGTGAGGTTACACTATTTTTCTGGATTTCCCCTCCGCCCCTTACCTTATAACCTGCACAAAGTATCCCAAAAAGAAGACATGATCAAAAAAGGGAAGGATGGACAGCAGATTAAGAAATAGGCTTCCATAAGTTTCCAGACAAAAAGGTGTCCCCTCCTTTTGTCTTTTTTTGGGATCTCTTGTATAGTAATGATCATACTGTATATTTGGTTGCATCTTAAAATTTCAAGAAGAAAAGTTCACACTACAAGTTCACTCAACTAATCTGATGACAGTTACATCCATCTTTTCCCCCTTTTTTTTTTCCTGGATGTTCATGTTACATTAGATTGCAGCTGAGAACAGCAATATTATTATAAAGTTATTGATTCAAAAGATGGAAAGGGAGAAATTCTGAATTGTTGTGCTGAAAGCACCTGAAATAAGAAACTGGTCACAAAGAAAAGAATTATCTTGTGCTTAAGAGGGGTTGCAGCCTGAGAGTCATGCACTAGATGCATAAAAAAATGTAGCCAGAAACATCACCTACAACTATGCCATTAAAGGTATCATTTGCAGAATGAGGATATCTCTCAATCCTGGAAATGCAGCAAAAGTGGAAATACACAGACATAGGTATACAGTCAAGAGTCTTCAAAGCAGCTGTTGAATTTCTGCAATTTAAGTTGTCTCACACGTAACAATATATACCCAGCCTTGTACTTCTCAGCATGGCACTGAACATACCACGTGCTTGATGTTGCATAATAGGTCTTAAAATCACTTGGATAACGCTCAGAGGTACTGGGACTTAATTACATACTCTTACAACATATTAGATGTATAATGTGCTCCTTCAGCTGAGAGCAGATGGTGGGTTCCTTTCTCTTTTCGGAGTGGACACCTGGGATTACCACAATGCGTGTGGCTGCCACCCACACCTTCCTCTAGGCAATCTTACTTCTGGACTTGGCAATTACATTGCATTTTACATCCCCTTGAGGACTGTATTTGCACTTTTATTTTATTAGATGCTATTAATATGTGTGGAGAAAGGACAAAGACAACACAAGACCTAAGATCCTGCTAAGACATAAAGCCATAGTACTACATAGTTCAGTGCATTAAGCTCTTAAAAACGATTGCAAAGAGCACATTAGAGCAGGATTCAGCTCTGTGGCTTGAAACACATCAAAAAGCTGTATGTGTATTAGTTGGGAACAAAAGTTGCTCTAAAATAGACAAACTATTGGTGTCAGAAGATTATGTGTTCTATTTGAGCAGAGAACATTTCAAACAACAGACCTTGTTACAAATATTAATCAGTGGCTATATGACAAGATGTCATTTTGCAACAAATATTCTAAATTTTCACTTACTATCAATAAATGCAACTTGCTTGAAATGGCATTACCTTACCATAATTACACTAAAAATATTTAGAGAAAGCATTTGTCATATTTGTCACTTTATGACAAACTGACAGGCTAGGAGTAATGTTACATAAATACATTGGTTGTGGTTATGTTGAATATGATATTTTCAGGCTTCTTAAAAGCCCAAAGCATCTAGAGGCCCAGAAAAGTGAAACCCAACCCCATCCCCACAGCTCCTTGGCCCTTCTCTAGATAATTTCACAAATGGTAGGTGTGAAAGGAGTCAAAGTATCTGGAAAAAGAAGCTATAAGGAAGAAATAGACAAGTTTGTTACTGCTTGGGCAACTGATAAGAGGCTATCCAAGTGCCAACTTGGTACAACCTCAATGTGCAAGGCCCAACAGGATTGCCTTTCTCCCTCAGAGCCATTCATACTCCAACCTTTATACTACCCAAAGCATCTCTTGTCTCATCACCATTGCTTTTTCACAATGGAGAAGAACTAACTGTGTATTATATCAAAGATTAATTTCTTTGGCTTCTACTGTAGAAATTTTGGCACAGCAGCATGTCTGGGTTCAGAAGAGATTACACTACATAGAAATCGTGTAGCAAGCTATGGTCATTATGTAAAACGTCCTCCCAAAATTGTTCACACTAACATCATCTTAAATACAGTGATTTCCTGCACTCCTGAATGGAAACTTCTACCCACAAACTTCAGAACAAATCAACTGCAAGTGCAGGAGACAGCACAAACATGCCCTGTGGTATAGTTATGCAGCATGGACGTTTCACAATTAATTATTCTGAGATGATAAACTGCAGAAATCCAGCATCCAAACCAACATTTAAATACTAAATCTGAGAACACACTCAGATTGAGAACACATATACATTAATTATTTGCTGTTCTTGTTTCCTTCTATGTTTATGTTCTGGTATGTGAAGCAAGAGTAAAAGTTCACTGTATGAAGCAGAAAAAACATACAGATACAAGCCAAATTAAACTAACTTGAGACTTTGTAAACCTTTGTCAGTACATTACCATGGAAAACTAGGTGCATCCTTGCTATTTGGACCTGTTCTTCTGGCACTTGCTGTGTAAAAAACTTAGGTTACAAATGCCCACTTCTGGCACAGCAGAAGAAACAGTAACATAACTCTGGTTCAGGTGGCTATCATTATACTCTAGAAGTAGTGTAGGCTTCTAAAAGAGTTAAAAAGACTATTTTGGTATCTAAAATAAAGCATTTTGAGAGAATCTGTTTCTGGAGATTTATGTTCTGTATTTTCCATAAATCAGCTCCAGGAGCAGATCTTAAGCAAATATTGCAAAACAAAGACACTTTTACTTATCTTCATTGCAAACGAAAGAGGTTATGCTAAACACATTATAGATGATTTTTAGACCAAGAGCAACATTTGGGCTTTCTCAGGTATCTTACCAGGGAAACTTACCTTTCCATCAGAGTCAAAACTGCACACTAGTAGATATACTAAATGTATGCTCCCAGGAAAGATAACTGAGTAAGCATTTACTATTAATGTTGCTGATAAAACATGGTTAAATTATTTTATAGCAGAAGAAACACCTGGGGGTAGGGGCAGAAAACTGCTTTTTAAGTCTCCTGTGGCACATTAATTTGCTTATTTAAGTCAAGTGAATTGCTGAGTGGAGATAGAAAAGGAATTTTGATGAAGCACTCAAGATACATTTACTGTCCTTTCTTGCACTGGGGACAAGAAAATTACTCACCAAAAAGGAACTGTAAAAGAGCATGAGTAGCAGCAGTATAAAACCTGGAATATTTTGTAAATAAATAGAACATCCAGCTTGATAAGTGGTAACTGTCTCTTTCCACACTTCCCATCTGTATTAACTCGTGCTACCCCAAGATGAGTATTGTCCTTTTGTGTCTAGAGGGTCTGGCTGCAAGTATCTTAATTCCTTTGTGCAACAAGATTTTGTTCACATTTAAACAGTTAGTGTTCCTTCTTATAACCCTTTGGGAAGTTCAGCACTTACATCAATTTTCTTGACAGCAGTCTGCAGTTTCTGTCTTACGTTCATGTATGTACCTTATATGTATACACAACACCTTCTCAACAGTTCTGAACAGATTAGCTCAAGCTGAATATATCTAATTTTCATTGAACACATCCTTTTCAAGAGGTGATAGGAGCCAGATTCTCATTCCATATGGAAAGTTGATCTTTTCAAGAAATTGCTAGGGGAAATCTCAT